>WBZZ01004564.1:17500-20000 GCA_019918135.1 Paulinella micropora
TCGCCGGCCCGGTTTGCCCGCAAAAAAAGTCAAATTTGGTGCGGGCCGCATAATATACTATTGTACAGCTTGTCATCATTATCTGTATGATTGTATATGCATATGGATATGTATATACATGCGCCACTGCCAGCGCGTCGAATGCATGTTTCTCAATCAGTATATATATATATATATATATATATATATATATATATATATATTATATATATATGTATGTATGTATGTATTATATACATATATATATATATATATAACGTGTAGCTTGTATATATATATATATATACATATATATATATATATAAGGTGTAGCTTGCATAGCTTAGTACGCTAGCTGCATACTGCTGCACCGCTTTTGCATTCACCTTCCACCATTACATATGTACATACATACATACATACATACATACATACATACATACATGTACATACATACATACATACATGCATACATACATATATTCACACAGTACATACATACATACATACATACATACATACATACATACATGCATGAGAGACTGCTGCGCGCGTTCTTTCAAATCGTTCGTTCTGATCTTCCAACACCATGACGTCAGTGTTGTCGTCTTGCCACCAATGTGAGAAGTTCCTTGTCCTTAACCACAATGATCCATGATTTCAAACTCTTTGTTCTCAGCCGGTTGTGATTTTGAGGGCTTGTGTAGTGGCTCATTTGAAAGCTCTCATCAAGAGCTTTCTAATGAGCCATAACACAGCTTGTAGATACAAATATTGACTGAGATTGAAGCGCTTGAAGTCATTGTTCGTTGTACTTAAGAAATAGGAACTTCTCATGCGCGTGATGGAGAATTTGCCACCAAAGGCCAGGCTTTTCACGCCGCAAACCCGGAAAGTGGCATCAACGTACACCGGAACGGGCATCAGCCTACACCGGAATGTCCCAGTGTCGGACGTTACGTTAGAAATCGAATCGTTTTGCCATTTGAATTGTGTAAAACAAGACGGAGAGCCCCCTAGTCTTGAGCGTTGTCGTTGCAACGCAAGGGATGAAGAATGATCTAATCAAAAGTCGACTGGTTTATTTATCGGTCACCTCCGCAAATGTGGTCAAGTTTCCGATAAAACTACATATGCGGCGCGCCAAATATGACGTTTTGCGGGCTCACCGGCCCGACTCGCTCGCAAAACACGTCAAATTTGTGGCTAGCCGCATAATATACTATTCGCGATTTGTTGGGAATTTCGTAGGTGCAGCTGGGCGGACTAGCCGTGGCGCTGCCTCTGGCCGTGATTCCTTTGCTCATCTCCTTCTGGGCCTTCTCTTCCCTCACGGCGCAGTGGGCCAGCATGGTCAAGCACCCTATGGACCCGAAGAAAGGCAAGCAGCTGGTGAGAAACCGCGGGCGAGTCGAGGTGAGACCGACCTATCTACCTACCTACCTACCTACCTAACCTACCTACATAACCTACCCACCTAGCTGCCTGCCTACCTACCCTTCAATCTGTCTACGTATGCTCCCACCTATCAATCTGTCTACCCACCTGCTCACCACCAGCCAAAACACTACCTGCCTACCTACCTATCAATCTGTCTACCCACCTACCCACCTACCTGCCTGCCTGCCTACCTACCTACCAATCTGTTTAGGCGGTGCTTTGGCTGGTGGTGTTGGGGCTGGCTGGCGGCATGATCTTAACAGCCTACCTACCTACCTACCTACCTAGCTACCTAACCTGCCTACCTACCTAACCTACCTACCTACTAACCTACCTACCTACCTACCTACCTACCTACCTACCTACCTACCTTACCCACCTACCTACCTGCCTGCTTGCCTACCTGCCTATCAGCCTGTCAGCCTGCCTACCTGCCTACCTACCCACCTGCCTACCTACCGCAGGCGGTGTTTTGGCTGATGGTGTTGGGGCTGGCTGTCGGTATGATCTTAACAGCGTTCCCGCACTGGCGTCGATTCGCAGTGCAGGTCGGACCTACCCACCTAGATAGATAGATAGATATGTGTGGTCTATCAGCTCTGCATATCCGAAGACATAGGCATCCATTCCACCCCGCCGCCAATCGGCGACTGGGTAGCGGGCTGATAGATAGATAGATAGATAAGATAGATAGATAGATAGATAGATAGATAGATAGATAGATAGATAGATAGATAGATAGATAGATAGATAGATAGATAGATAGATAGATAGATAGATAGATAGATAGATAGATAGATAGATAGATAGATGAAATATCGACTAATGTCAGAAAAAAGGAGCTTCTGATTTCGTCAACCAAGGAAGTCTGTAAAGTATTGACCCGATGCCCAGCTAAGCCGTGATGTTTGCACGGAAGGGACTGATACAGGCAATACCAAAGCTCCCTAGTACCAGGCGGGGCCAGGGCTCGTTCCATAAAGCGCCCCTTGCAGAACGAGCTCCCACCTCCATTACAGAGGGCCCAGTAAGCAGATGGAGTTTCGAGACTGTTCGACAGTCTAGTATAAACCGACAGAGC
>WBZZ01004564.1:30000-60000 GCA_019918135.1 Paulinella micropora
TGGAAAGTTCTTGTCCTGCCCTTTCAAAGCATGAGAAGTTCCTATTTCTTAAGCACAACGAACAATGACTTCAAGCGCTTTGATCTCAGTCAATGTTTGCATCTACAGCATGTGTTATGGCTCATTAGAAAGCTCTTGATGAGAGCTTTCAAACGAGCCACTACACATGCCCTCAAGATCAGAACCAGCTGAGAACGAAGAGTTTGAAATAATTGCTCATTGTAGTTAAGGACAAGGAACTTTTCATGCGCTTCAACCTGCCTCGGCGTACCATGGTTCCTAGAGAACAGTATTGTCGAAGTCACATGATTTTGCTGTTGTGAATGAGAAGGATACAATCAAGGTTGAATCTAGCCGTTAAGTCATAACATTTTGCAAAACTTTACCTCATGTAACTGTGGAAAATTTAGCAGTTATGCGGTGTCCGCTAAGGAGTGATTTGATCATTTGAATACATACATACAAACATACATACATGCATACATACATACATACATAGATACATACATAGATACATATACATACATTACATACATACATACATACATACATGTCAGGTCTGCGATGTCCTGTCCTTCGCCCTCTCGCCTGGGCCGCGAGCTGGAGCAGGGCCCTCCTGGTGGCAGCGACGGCGACATGGGCGCCAGGTCCTCCCAGCAGAAAAATCCAACGAGCGGCAGCAAGTCAAGATGCTGCCGTATCTTCTCTCTTTGCTCTTTTCTATTCTCTCTCTCTTCTCTCTCTCTCTCTCTCTCTCTCTCTCTCTCTTTCTCTCTCTCTCTCTCTTTCTCTCTCTACCTACCTACCTACCTATCCATCCAGGAACGCCGACTCGCCAGCATTGCCTGGGAGCCGTAACTACGCACTCACCCCTCCCGGAGCAACGGGCGAGAATCAGGTCAGTTGATATCAGAAGTTCCTATTTCTTAAGCACAACGAACAACAAGCGCTTCGATCTCAGTCAATATTTGCATCTACAACCTGTGTTATGGCTCATTAGAAAGCTCTTGATTGTGTTTAAGGACAAGCAACTTCTCATGTTTATACGTTGATACATAATCTACGTTGTTGAAGTTAGGGTTAGGGTGAGGCTTAGGGCGGGCATGTATGGGTGTAATATTTGCCAGGAGCTAGCTGACACTGTGTTCGAAGAGGTGCTGGAGGTGGACACACCGATCCAGTACGAGAGGGACTTTAAGGAAGCCGACAGCAAGCACTTCATCGACCAGGACAACACCGACGCGTTGCCCCAGGATTTGGTCGTCTAGCTGGAGAAAAGCAAGGACAAGAAAGAGCCTGCCAGCGAAGCGCCCGAGGGCAAGGAGGAAGAAGCTCGCCCCAGGGCCGTCAGCCAAGGCCTGAAGGAGTTTCTAAATGGCTACGTGTTCAACCGTCGCCTTTCCTCGCCACGCCCTCTTCAAACGCTTTAACTGCAAGATGGCTGCAGAAGCGATGCCAATCCCCAAGACATTAATTGCTCACGACCAAACAAACTTTTTCATCGAAAGTCAGATGGGTTTCAGCAGTGTCTGCAAGAGCTAAGTGCAAAAGAAATTCGTTCAGATGATTATGAAGATTTTGCGAATGTTAAGGGATTCTGTAAGTCTTGACTACCCTCCTGTGAGGAAATTACCAACCGACATTCAAATGAATACACACACGGCTGTCATTTGATCTCAAAATACTTCCGAGAACAGGGAAGGTACCAAAAGACGCTGGGATGGTCAATTCCAGTTTATTTAGTACACTTGCTTGACAGACTACTTGTCCCTTGCGAAACAATGCAAATTCTGAGAACTAACGAATAGTATTCAAGTGCCACACGTGTTGTGTAGCAGTTGGAGTTGTTCAAGTTAGTCTGTGGAAAAATAAAGGAAAATATGTTAAGTATTACAACTTTAACTTACCTATCTGACTTGTTTTACCATTTTACTTGAAGCGTGGACCGGAAACAGGAAAACACAATCAAAGGAAATGAAATATGATTGAAGACCGGAAATAGTTGTCAAAGAAATAAAAGTTTTCAGATATGTGGAAAAAAGGCAATAGTCAAGCTTTTCTAAAAAGCTAACTGTTAAAGGGAAATAAATTGATCTGTTAACGGCAGTTGAAAACGTAACAACTACAAGTTATGATAGTTGATAAATAAACGGAAAAATGAAGTAACGTAACTAAAAATAGAAGTGTAAACTTGAAATAAAAACTTGAAGAAAGTTTAACACAATATTAATGTTTCTGTCCGGTATTATAGTCATTCCGATAACTCCCCCCCCCCCCCCCGACCATACTAGTAACTGTAGGTTGGAGTTGCGATCGAAACGAATCGTAACAGATGATTGACCAAATGATGTGTAAATAAATTTAAAAAGAAAATAAATCAAAAAGATTGCATATGTAGATCAATGCGCGATATGTGCGTGCGTATATGTGTCAACGCATTGATCAAGACAGTAATAACATGCAGAGGCAGGATGGATATAGTGTACCCAATCATACATCATGAAAGGAGCGTAGTGCCCGGCCAACACTATCACTACGTATGCAAAGCGGTAAATAGCGTTGTGTGACCTGCCTTAGCTAATGCCAGTTCAAAATATATGAATATGACTATCGTACAAGCCGGTAGAAAATACTAAATTGTTAGGTTGTATATGAAGTGGGAAAGGAGATAGAGTCAGAAGGGAATCTAAAAGCAAAACCACTTGAAAGTCTACTTCGATTTTAGTTTGAAGACATCAAAATCGTACTTCTTACCGTTGTAACGTTTGCGTAAACGTTTGAGTTGTTCGGGAATGATCGAGCCCTTGTTCCTGGAGTTGGAGCTTGGCTTGAACTGTATATTCCGATGCACGACCTGATCATTCTCGCTGTCGAGTGTCATCTTTTTCCAGGAGTTGAGATGCTTCGTCCATTGGAGTTGCGTTGGTCCCTCCGTGATTGTGCCGTCCCGATGGACAATCGGCTCCATATTAGATAGCGAAGTGATGCCGAGCTGGTGGACGCGGAAGTCGTCGCGATCATATCGTCCGTGGGATCTTCATCCATGATCATCCCGAACTTGAGCAAGCCATTGTCGATGAAGGCTATCACCTCACCAATAACATAGTCCTTCTGGTCGTCATTGTGCGCCTGATCCTGGACCGGGTCGATGGCCTGAGCCAGATCGGTTGGGGCCGTGTAGGGGCTGATGTGTGCAATGTCAATTTTGCGGAGGACCTTGTTTGTGTGCTCGTGCCGGAGGCGAAAGGTGTTATTGGAAAGCTTTTCCAATATAATGTAAGGGCCGTAGTGTTGGAGAACAGAGGAAGCGGGAATACCTTTGGTTGATTGCTTCGGGCGATAGACGGTGACTCGGTCACCCACCTTCCAATCACCTTTTCGCTTCCGCTGTCAGCATAGGTTTCTTCCCACTCGCCGGAGTGAATGTTAACCGCTTCTTCGCCCGTCCCCGAACGCTGGGACTCTTCCTCAGTACTTACCATGATGGGAAAAACTAAAATAGGGAGATATATTATTATTTGTCCCTGCTCTATATATATACACATGACCGCCCCTGATTTCCTCTTTCCTCTAGGCATCTCTTTTTCCTCTTTTTCTTTTCTCGAGCTAACGCTATCTCTTCCAAACCCCTGATTATCTCGTAGTCCGCTGTCTGTTGCATTGCTTTTCTGTGTTTATAAGTTAAACCCCTTTCCTCCCTTATGTCCTCGTCCTCTATATTCCTCCCAACCTGTATATCTCGTCCTTAACCATCTCGTCCCAATCCTCTTTGGACATGCCCCTCATCCAGTCTATAACGTCATCCGCTGTCTCCAACTGTACAGACTCCTCCTCTTTCGGCTCCTCCCTTGTGCGCTCCGACCCAGCTCCCGGAACCTATGCGACAACGGAGAAGGCGAGGTTCCAATTTGCTTTTATGGCGGTAATGACGAAGGTAGAGGGGACATTGCAAGAAGAACGGTTACAGACGGCATGGGCTTGCGTCAACGGGACGCCCCAACAAGTCAGGAGGGGAATTGACACTATGATGACAAGATGGGAGGAGGGTTGGATGGAATTTGTCGAACCTATACTGTTAAGGGGTTTCAAAGAAATGATGAGGCCCGAGGGACCGGACAAGGAGTGGGAGTTGGAAGTAAGGCGAGGATAGGATCGGGAGCTGCGAGGGAATGTGAGAAGTGGAGAGAGGAGACAATGCGTCTGGCGGTGGAGGCGAAGAAACGGGAGGAGACCTTCCACGCTGCTTCCACCGTGTCCTCTGTATATCCTTGTCATGCCATCTCCCATAAGGATCGTATTGCACTCCAACGTCTATCGTTCCTTATCTGCTCCGTTTCCACTAGACGTTTCATCCTCCTTTCCCACTCGTTGCCCACTAAATCCAGAAACCGTTGTGCACCCTCCTCTATCTTGTATTCCAACCCCATCAACCGTCCCAACTCCCTCTCGTCCTCTCGCATCTCGAATTTCTCCAACTCCCGCTTGCTCATTTACCTCGAGACTTCCTCAAATAGGAACGGCAGATGTTGTGTCTTTGTATTCTCTGTCGATTTCTCCCCCTTCGCCTTTCCTCTCTTCTTTCCGCTTTCTTGTCCTCCTCCTCCATCATCGCTCTTTCCTCGTCCCTCAGATGCGACTCCCACTCTTCCATCGCCCTTACATATGCCTCCTCCGCCTGTCTTAGATCCCTTGTCTTGTGAAAATGCGTTGCAGTATAAGGAACCTCCTCCCGAACCCTCTCCCATGTCACAAGATATTTCTCTTCCCGCTTAGACACCCAAAACGACAACATGACTACTAAGGGTATTACTATAACACAGTTATCTTTTATATAAAATAACGCTATTTTTATATAAATTCGTCTTACTATTAATTTCAATAAAAATATACATAATTTTATCCAAATTCAATATAGCAATCATTAAGCCTTAAATAGTCCATATTTGAATTTCTCTCAAACTCTAAAAAAAGATAACTTATCTATCTTTTTTCAAATCAACACTAAGAGACATCAAAACCTGTTTCTTAGTTTTTCTTGCTGTGCTGAACTTAGTTATCTTTTTTGAAAAAATTACAAACTCCTCCCTATTGCGAGTTTGATTCATTAATTTTTTTCCATAAAAAAAATTTTACCAATCTATATAGACCAATGACCACCCTCACCAGACTATCTGAAAAATTTGGACGACTTTCAATTGAGAAGAATAAGGAATTCTTTTCAGTAAGAGATGTCCAACAGATGATTGATGAAGAAATTAAGGCAATTGAAAAAAGTAGAGAAGGAAAGCCAACCGATGTTTTTCCGTTTGGCAAATACAAAGGAAAAAAATTCAAGATGTTGCTACCATTGACAAACCATATCTCGAATGGGTTATGAAACAGCCGTGGTTTGATAAATTTACAGACATTAAAAGTGAAGTAAAAAAATATGTTTAATATTTTTGCTAAAAGATTTTTTTTATATTTATATATATCAATGACTGACCTGTCAACCAAACAGGACTACTTAAACGAAATTGAGAAATGGAACCTTGATATTGAAATTAAGAAACCCACGACTAAATGGACTAAGCCTGACATTGTTTCTTTCTATGAACAATACAAACCCCGCGACGACAATGTGAAAGTAGTTATTCCATTGGATGCTACACTAGCAAAAATTATAATGGAGGAACCAAGCACACCTTTTAAGGCAACTGATTTAAAAGAGACTAGTATCACTGAAATCAAGGCTAATGTTGGCGAAGAAATAGCGAATGCTACATGTACAGAAGAAGGATGTATATTAAAGAAAGATGTTGTTCTTCAATATGGAAAATATGCACACAAAAACATTGAAGATGTAGCCAAGATTGATAAACCATACCTTGAATGGTTAGTTCAACAGCAGTGGTGCCAAAATGTGGATGCCATTAAAAAAAATTATTTAAATCATCGATATTTTATTCAATTAATTTTTTTTGCTTTATTGGTCTTCTATGAAGTTAGCGATAACATTAACATTTGAACCATTATTGGCAGTTCCAACAGATTTAAAAATCAATACATCACTAGGAGACAGATATATATCATAATTTCTAAGATTTATTTGTTGAGTTGATTGAGAATTTACATAAAGTTTAAAAATTGTTGTTCCGTTGGCAACGACACTCGCCTTTGTATCAGTATCTACAATTGAATACTTAGTATCAACATCTGCAAAACCCGCTCCAGTTAGTGTTCCATTTAATACCATTCTTACTACACACGCCTTACTATCTTCATTCGTAATACTTATCAAAGTTGGATAAACATTTGAATAATTTGTTAAATTAGCACCGCCCGCATCAAATACCGCTTTATTCCTGATACTAATAATAGGGCTTTCAGTTGTGTTTGCTGCTTTACTTCCTTCCACTTCGTTTGTTATACTTGTGTTTATTGTATTACTTCCTTCAATAAATAATCCAACACTTGCTGTTTTAAGAGTTTGAATTCCGATAGCAGCATCATTCCTCATTAGTGCAGTAAATGGTAAAGTAGTGTTTCTTAGACTTACACCTGTGTTGGCATTCGCATACTTAATAGTATGGACTAATTGAAATTCTCCTGTCGTAGGATTTTCAATAGAAAACCTTATAGCACCAAAGCCTAAATATTGAAATTGAATTTGGAATACATTTCCTTTACTCCAATCAATAACAGGCATATCTTTTGTTCCATTGCACGGGTCATCCCAGTTTGCTTGTTGAATAAAAGTTGTAGCCCCTCCTTTGGCTTGTAGAATACTCATCCCGACATTAGTTTTATAAAAATAAAAACCATTTGAAAAATCACTTTCACCGATTCCTACACACGAATAATAGGCTTTTGTGTCATCAGTCGTCCATATAGCAGTGAAGCGACCGACAACTCCCATACCCGTCCGATATTTTATTCTTCTTTTACTTGTTAGGATAGCATTTGCCGTGTTATCTGCTTGAGTTTTTAATTATGCCATATTATTCAAAAATGACACAGAAGATTTTGTCTCTGTTTTAGTCCATACCCTTGTATTAATAGTGTATAGAAAGATTTCCTGAACAACTGGAGTTAATTGTCCAACTAGTGTTTCTCCAAAAGCAGTTTTCATATTATCAGTTTCAATACCACCATCATATCCGACCCTGATGTTTAAAAAATCTCCGTCTGGATTTTGTGCGATCAAGTTTCTCTGGTGTGTAGTAATTGTTTTTGTTTTTTACTACCTCAAAAACAAATGTGTTATATTGAATGAAAAAAAATAAGTCTAAATTTTTTTAAATTTTTTGTTTTGGCAGTTTATGAAATGGAAATTATATTTGCCTTAACCTGAACCTCCCGCTGAGTGATTGCTACACTTACATGCTGATGAGCATTATTCTGTGTAGTGCTAATGAACTCCCATCGTCTCTCATTGGAATGGTCAAGCCCACTAACTTCATTTTGGTCTTTGCTCCACAGTGGGCGGGTTTTATCCCAAGTATCAACCCAGAACCAGTTGTATTAACACACATTTGAATTCATCAAAACAGAACCTTCAAGTTTAGGTTTCAAGCACATTTAATCTTCAAAACTAGCGGGAAATATTTCAAATTCCTGAAGTCGTGCCCCGTCAAGTGTGGTGTGAAAACTGGTAGTCTTAGCGTTTGCTCTGTTATCAATATCATAAGCGGTATTCTTGTTTTCGGTGTTGTTAAAGAGTGTGTGATAAATTTTCTTCAACCTTTTACCATGCCCCCTATCAAAGCGGAGAATAATGTTTTGTGTAGTTGATTGAGCAATGGAATTTTTATACACATAAGGATAATCAATATTAAAACTCATACCTTCAGCACTCGCCACCTTTTGTTGAATTGATTGAATGACATCGGGATTAGTCTCTACAGCAAGGAACAAGTTGAGATTAGAAACACTTACATTACCAGCGGCAGCAACAACCGCTCCGCCAGCAATTGATAGGGGGTCATTGTTGTAATAATAAATTTTAGGGGTCTGTTGCCACACAATCCGCATATTCAAAATCTCTGGAAACATAATAGTCTTATCTAGTGCGAAAATAGTATTGTAAAGCATGCCCAGATTTATCTTAACACTGATAGAAGGCTCAGCGGAAGTAATAGAACCGCCAGAGAAATACTTAGGCTCGTTGTAAGCGACATTGACAGCAGAGAGTTGCCCACTTCCATCCGCGATACAGACATCATTATGGCGACGGGTATTAACAACAGGTTCACCAAACATAGCCTTAACACTTGCGGCAATATAATTACCAGCATCAGTCATTGTTGTTCTAAAAGTCTCCTTTACTATTTGTGAAGTTGAGATATTAATCTTACTATCTACATTACACTTTTGAAGCATACATCCCGCACCACTTCCATTATCGTGGTTTTCAAGTGTCAGAAAGTCCTTCATAGAAATTTCAGCCTTCCAAATAATCTTTGTAAAATTACCAACTTCATTTACATCACAGATAAACACCGCTACGGGTTTGAAGTTGAATTTGTCTAATAGGAGCCAGACAATCCATATAGCATTTGTTATAGTTCGCTGCAATTGCTGGTGGGGCATAAGTAAAACTCAAGACAGAGCGGGCTAAGTTAAATGGCCTGCTGATAAGGTCAAAGTTGCTTTCTTGTCCTCCTGCGGTAGTAACAGTAATAGCTCCCGCACCTTCTCGCGGAGTTAGTTTATTCAAACGATACGAAGCACTGATATAGTCGGTTCTGGAAAAGTCTAGTTCGCCTCCGTGTTGAGTCGGCATTTTGTTTTTTTTTTTAAGTAGTGTAAATTAACTAATTCACCAGAATATATTTATAGAAAAAATAAATAAATATAAAATTAAATTAATTACCTAGATTTTAACAAATTAAAAAATGATGTAAATAAATTAAAATAATTAGTCTCTCTGTAAATTAATAATGTCATTACAATACCTAACCCATTAAGATTAATCGCTTGGTCGTTTTCGTCTGTAAGATAAAACCGATACACATTATTTGAACTGGCGGATAATTTCTTACCATACTCAGACCCACTTCCGTCGTATATAACGGCTCCAAATGGAATTTCGTTGGCTGTGTATATTTCTTGTAGCACATGATTATCTCCTTCACCAACTAAGTCCGATTGAAGATACAGAGTTTTTCGCCAGTTAAAATAATCACATTTGGCGATTTAATAAAATCATTAGTAAAGAAATATGTTGAATTTCTATCAAAACCCATAACCTCGTGAATACGGGTATCTGTATCAAATATAAACCGCGGTTGAATACCTCCGTTATTTGAAACACTGAATGTTAATTTACCATCCTCTGGGTCTATGTTGGTATTATTACTGGATACAACATAAGTATAATTATTTGGGCTGTCTGCGGTTAGCACCTCCGACAACTTTTTTTAGATCGTTCATTGTGTAGTTTTCCTCAGGTATCGTAATTAAAGCCTCATACCCGTCTTCGCTGAGTGTAAAAGTATTATATGGTGAAGCCACAGAGTAATACGACTTTGGAACATAGATATGAAGAATTTTACAATGTGTGGGATTGTCTAGTGATTTTAAGTTTAATTCGTGTGTAAAGTCGCTGTCTGTGCCAGTTATCCTATTTTTACTATTTATGTAATAGATACCACTCGCACGGCCTCCCTTATACTCCATTGATATTTTAGAATTGCGATTCGTGCTGTCGCACTCTCTCTTATTCTAAAACATCGTTTTTCTTTTTCAAAAAAATTAATGCTTATTGTAATCCTTAAAAGTGCGTAGCCCCCGATGTTTGTTGAAGACGTAGTCTGAAACAAATGTCAAATAAATGTATCAAAATTACCATACCCATTCTGTGCTTTTAATTTCTCCGCTTCTTCTTCTTTTAAGTCTGTATAGCCACTAGCAAACTTAAATCAGTTGCCTTTCGCCCGCTCCATTAAAAACCTCATACTATGCCATCCGCATGTGTCGCTTGTATCAGATTGTTGTTTTACTTGATTAACCTTCATTAATAGATATGTGCTTGGTGGCTTTTGTCTATTAGTTGCTTCATTTGTTGTTGAAAGTCTTCCGTCGGTACATAAAGTGCTAATGGGTCATACACTTCAACACTCCTGTCTTTATCTAGACTTACAAAAACACTAATCCAATGAGACCCCGCTTGCTTGTGATTGTCCAAATTCATAATAAATCCGTATCGTTTTCTTCTTCCGGGCTTCAACTTGTAAATTTCATCACTGGCTATTGCTCCGAGATACCATCCATATTTTTTCATTATGTCGTCTGTTTCATTAGTCATTAAACCGCGACCCTCACCCTGTTGTTCCTCTGGTTGCTGTGGCTCCTCTGGCTGTGGCTCCTCTGGCTGTGGCTCCTCTGGCTGTGGCTCCTCTGGCTCTGGTTGCTGATGCTCTGGTTGCTGTTGCTCTGATTGCTGTGGCTGTGGTTGCTGTGGCTGTGGTTGCTGTGGCTGTGGTTGCTGTGGCTGTGGCTCTTGTTGCTGTTCATTTCTATATTTATTTATAAGGGCATTAACATAATCTTTTTTTCTCATTGAATGAACCCATTCTTTTCGTGATAAATACTTTTTAATGTTTTCCACGGAAAACACTTTATTTATCAAATCTTCTAATCCAGTTCCCGTTTGTAATCCCAAATATTCTGCGAGTTTCTTTTTTACTTCGTCATTCTTTTGTCCTACATCTATTTTATGTTCTACAATTTTGTCTATTATCCATGATGCCCTTTGGTTCCAACCTTTAACATCGTGGCCTTCATTTTCAAGTTTATCCCTTAATGCTTCACCAAGAATTTTAATAGTAAGTTTTTTCTCAATATTACTATTCGACAATCCATTCTTTAACATTGCTTTGTATTTAGCCTCCTCTAGTTGGTTTCCTATATTTTTATTTAATGCTTCATGTGCTCCTAGCATTTTTTTCATATCATCTATTGTTATTTGTTGCTTTTGAAAGTCTTTTATTCTTTCTGCTATACTTTGTATTTTACTAGGATCCCAATTATCTATATCTGCTTGAGTAAGAACTCCAGAATTTGTGATTAATTTTTTATTGTCTTCAAATTCTTTATGTGGCTTAACTTTTACCTCTGGCTGTGCCTGTTGTTCTTGTGGCTGTCCCTGCTGCGGTGGCATAATATATTGATATTGTGGTGGCGGTGGTAATGCTTGTATCCTATTTTTTCTGTCTTCTTCATATTTTACATCTTCTATGAGTTTTTGCTCCCTTCTTAGTTCTCTGGCTTTTTGTTCTTGTCGTTCATTTATCTCCGCTAGTTCTCTTTTATGTTCCCTGTCCTTTATTTCTTTTTGTTCCTCTGCATCGGCTATGTCTTTTCTTTCTAGCCTTTTCTTTTCTTCTTCTATCTCATCCCTTTTCTTCTTTTCCTTTTCCTCGTCATGTATTAACTCATATTTCTTTTGTAAGTTGCTTTGTATCTGGTTTCTGTTCTCGTGTTCAAGACGATTGAAATCAGATTTGATTATTTTTTCCCTTGGTTTGCGGCCCTGCCTTTGTGGCCTCGGCTTACCAATATATTTCATAAAAAGTTTAACGATTTGAAATGTGCTTAAATCATTTGTTTTCTTACCAAAATTAAAATAATATTTTTTACCCTTCTGGATAATATAAGGTCTCCCGCTCTTATTCCTATAAACCCGAGGTGGACGGACTTTTGCCTTTTTCTTATTAGTCTTTTTAGCGACCATTGCCGTTTTTCCGACCTTAGCCCAGTTAATCTTTCCTCCCTTTTGTCCGCATCCCTTCTTCTTAGTTTTCTTTTTTCCTCCCTTCTGTGGCATTGATGGATTGTATCCAATGTTATATCCTGATGGTTGTGAAATTATCACTGGTGATACTGGCATATAATATACATAAAAAAAAATAATTATATAAAAATATTATTTCAGGCGGTAAGCAAAATTTTTTCTTAACTCGTCATCAACACTTGAAACATAAAGAAAATTAAATCTCTCCTTTGTAGCCTCGTGATACTTTTGAAGAAAATAATCAAAGTCAAAAGATAAGTCTAAGTGTTTTTACACGAGTTCCATTTTATCCTGAGACTGGCCTGGAAAGATTAACAAATAATCTAACTGCTTAATTGCTTCTGGTCTAAGGTCGTTTAAATACTGGCTTGACATAATCATCTTACTTTTATAGTGTCTGTTCTTTTGTTACGGACTTGTCTCTTAATCCGCTCCCTAAATCGTCCAAAACAAAAACAACCTCTGGAGAAATATACTTGCTTGGTCTTTCTTTCTTCTCACCTCCTTCTTCTTTTTTCTTTTCCTTTCCAAAGTATAAAAATTGTGGTTTCTCTATTTCTTCTTTGTCTTGTTTTACTTCTCCTTCGTGTTGCTCGTCCTGTCTGTTCAGTTTGTCTAACTCATAATCAATGACATTAACACCATCTGATTTAAGAAAGGTATAAATTGCCATTGGGTTTCCCCTGTTCTTAAAGTGCTTAACCATTGCTTTATAAATGTAGTCCTTGTGAATTGTTGAAGCAATAATGACAATACGGGTTTTTCTGTCTGTAGTCCGTTTCAGTATTTCAAAGAGTGCTGTTGTTTTCCCGCTCTTCTTACGGGCGAGTAGAAATATATTGACATACGGCTCGTTGAATAATTTATAACCCTTGGCTTTTTTGTTTCCATCCCCCTCTTGTTTTACAGGCTTCACCTTGACATTGTTAATCTTAAGCATTGTATATTATTATCCTAAGAATTCCAAACACACAACAATTCTTCCCGCTAAATTTCCTGTATCAATATTTCCGCTGTCAGTTTCAAGGACTTTAAATGTATATTGTCCGTCTGTCCAACCAACGACACCTAAATTATAACTAAGGTTTGAAATGTTTGCTATATTACTATCAGCGAATGTGCCGATAATTCCAATTCTGTCCATATAAAGAATTCTGGTTTTGGTTTCCGTCTGGTCGTTTGTATAATGAATAAACTTAACATTCATTTTGGTCGGTGTGAATGACATTTGAATATTTTTATTAAATGTTTTGCTTCCAACAAAATCATTGCTTAGAAAAATAATCTTTTGGTATTTGTGCTCCGTCATTCTATGCAAAGATATATACAAATGATTTTAATATTCTTGTTTATGTGGTCTGTGTTAGGTCGGACTGCCTGCGACTTTTATAGCAGAGTAAATAATTCAAAAAGGATTGCTGTAAATGGTGCATTCATCAGGGGATACAAAACAAATTCAAATGTGTGTATAAACCTTTTAGTGATATGTGTATTGGATGGGATGATGCGGTTCCTTTAATCTGTGCCAGCGACAGTTCTTGGTACAGGACACATATATATGAATGCGATAATTTATGATTTACAGATAGCGATAATAAACGATATAAAAGGATGCCAGATTATAAACAAGGTAAAATATATGCGATTAGGTCATATCAAACGGATCAGGTGTATATTGGTTCAACAACTCAACCATTATACAAAAGACTTTATGCTCATAAAAGAGAATATAAATGTTGGATGAATGGAAAATTTAATTATATTTCGTCTTTTGAAATCGTCATTTTTGATAATGCTTATATTGAATTAATTGAAGAATTTCCTTGTAATAACAAAATGGAACTTGAAAAAAGAGAAGGTGAATGTATTAGACAAACAGAAAATTGCGTAAATAAAATAATAGTAAGAAGAACCAAAGATGAATATTATCAAGATAACAAAGAACAAATAGTACAAAAAATGAAAAAATACTATGAAAAAATAAAGAACATTTAACACAGAAAATGAAAGGATACTACGAAGAAAATAAAGAGCAATTATCACAGAACATGAAAGGATACAGAGAACAGAATAAAGAATATTTGTTAAAAAAGAAAAAAGAATATTATAAAGAAATAAGACAAAAAAAATCACTTGTGAGTGTGGTTTAATTTTGTCAGTACATAGTTTATTGCCTCATAAATCAAAGGAAATTCATTATGACAATATGATCGGATTAACCGCTTTTGGTTTTTAATTTATTTTTGGAGACGGACAGATTATCCCAACCAGAAGCGTAAGCACACCTATAAACGTGTTAGCATTAGCACAACTGATTTTCGGGTCGCTCAATCTAACAAAACACAAAATGATTATGCTACATATAGCTGTCATCTGAACAGCATATTTAATTAATCTTGCATCTGTCCTTTCTTTAAAGCAACAACATCGCCACTCATCGTTTATCTCGTGATCTAATTTTTTTCTTCATTCTTCAATGAAATATCCAAAACACGATTTTTTAATTCTGGTGTTAGTTCGCCATCTGCCATATCAATGAGTGGAGGTGGAGGGTGTAATCTAGGGGGCATTGTAATTACGGATTTCTGCCAATTGATTTGCTTGGTCTTGTAGTATATTAAGTAAAAGTTTATTTTCTTTTTCTAAATTAACTACCTTTTCTGATAATTGTTGAACCGCTTTAATTAATGGTGCAAGAAACTCGGAATAACCTATACCATAACCGACATCACCACTATCAATACATTTAACATCTTCTGGATTAACACTCACACCTTTCAATTCGCATTCCTTTCTTTGCTTTGGACACGGAACCATAATTGTTTCTTTTATAAAACCGCCAAAATCTTGCATATCCATTTCTGTTAATACGATTTCTAATTCCTGTGCTATCAAACCAGTTCTTTGTTTCTTGTTGTCATCAATCATACGATAGCAAACTGGATTTAACTTATTAATAAAATCTAAGCCTAAGCATTCCTTTATATCTTCTTTTTTTCTCCTGTCTGAACTTATTAATAAAATCTAAGCCTAAGCATTCCTTTATATCTTCTTTTTTTCTCCTGTCTGAATATTGGATTGGAGACAATACCCATAATTGTCCATCACTTGTTTTCAAAGACATTAAAGCAGTATTTGCACTATTCTCCCATATGAACCCACTCGTTGAAGAATTATTTACTCTAAATCTAATTGCATAAGAAGTTAATCCTCCGCCTACTCCTCCTGCTGGTGCTGGTCCTCCATTTAATGACCTATTCCCCCCAGACTGAGACATATAAATCCCCCATGCTGAATCAGCGGTATCCCATACAAATATTCCTCTCGCATTCGTCCCGTCTGTTTGTCCTTGAATTCCTATTTTCGCTCCATTATTAGTTGTGGTTGTTAGCACCCCAGAGTATGTAATTCCCGCACTAGCCGTTATCAATCCTTTTGTCCATAAAGTCCCATTGAGTCCATTCAACGACATCAACAATTGCTCTGCTGAATTCTCCCATACAAAACCCATTGTAGAATTATTAGCAACCCTAAACCGAAAACTATACGAACTAAAATCATTTCCAGAAACCGCCAAACCATTTGCCAAACTTCTAGCGTTTCCAACTCCGCCAGATGCTGCATAAATCCCCCAACTTGTATTAGTCGTATCCCATAGAAATATTCCTTTTGCATTTGTTCCGTCTGTTTGTCCCTGAATTCCTATTTTCGCCCCGCTGGCATTCGTTACTGACGTTAGTGTGCTAGTGTATGTAATCCCAGCCTTTGCCGTTATTAATCCACTCGCGGTTGCCGTTGTTGTTGATATACCCGCATTCGCCGTTATCGCCCCACTCGCTGTAATTGCCTTTGTTGTTAATAAGCCCGATGTGTCAAGTTCCAGAGCGAGAGACCAAGGAACAGCAACCCCAACACTTTTCCCGCTATCATACAAAAATCTAAGTTTATTATTCCATTTATTAATTAGAAAATTAGAACTCGCATAACTTGATTTCCATCCGCCAGCATCTAAATACGCATCAAAAGTCATATTTATGTTATTATGACTTAAATTAGTTAGTTGAAAAGTTGGATAAATATCTTCCGTTGCAATAGCCTGCAAATGTGCTCCAGTTGTATTATTATTATAAGTCCCATACAATTCTAAACCCGCTGTTGTTCCTATTCCTTTAGTTGTATTGCCTATGATTATTGGCATACCTGATGCCGTCGTTATTTTGTCGCTCGTTGTTAATGTTGTTGTAGTCATGCCAGCAGTTGCCGTTAATGTAGTTTCCGTTATTGTTCCAGCACTTGTTATGTTGTTTGAATTCATATCCAAAGCACCATAAAACCGCATACCGCCAGCATTGTTAAAACGGACAATGTCAGACGAAGCACTTTTATTATCTAAAAGTTTTGAAATATAAAGTCCCGCCCCTTTTGCATCAAATGCTACATTCGTAAATACATAACCTCGTTGGTTCGCGGTTCCACTTGTAGCGGTATTTAGAGTAAATAAGAAATATTGGTAATCACCTGATGTCTGTGAAAAGAATATATCTCCTCCATTTTGGTTTAATATCCTCGCCCCATTATATGTTATATTTCCACCATTAGTGATAGTTTGATTATTAAAATCGGCATTGTTCGTTAAAGTTAGATATTTTATCGTAGTGCTCGCCCCATTAAATGTTTTACTTCCTGTTATGGTTTGGTCTGTTGTTAGTTTCACACAATTGTCATCCAGATATTGCCTATTTACCGCTTCATTCGCATTTTGTGGTGCTCCCAGATTAACAATCCTACTACTATTACAATCTAATCCAGCAGCATTAAACCACGAAACAATTGTCCCATCAATAATAAAACTTATTTTTTTCGCAGAAATTTCAAAGTTGTAATATGTTGCAGTTTTCATATCCAAACTAGCAATTGACCCGATATTACTGGTAGAATTGAAAACGATGAATGTGCCTTTTGTTGTTGAATTGATTGAATTTCCAGTTATTTCAACGCCACTGCTATATGTCTTAATTTCTGCTATGGTTTGGCTTCCTGTTAGTTTCACATTTTGCCCGTCTTTTGTATCAACATAACTTTTATTTGCTCCATCTGTTGAAGCGGAAGGGTCGGCTAAGTTTGTTATTTTGTTGTTATTCAAACTTAATGTTGTTCCAGTTGCGGTTATAATTAAAGTATTACCTGAATATAACTCTACATACGAACCCGTTATTTGTATCAGATATCAAGTCGCTGTTGCTGTTTTTTGTGCTGCAATCATTCCTATTTTTGTATCAAATGCTATGCCGATACCATCAAAAGTAATAGGTTTGTATGAACCACTTACTTCTAAAGTTGATGTAAATTTTTTATTTCCTGCTATGGTTTGGTCTCCTGTTAGTTTAACCATCGAAGTATCAAGAACTGAAACATCCACACCATCAACAAGATTAACATTTGTTATGCTTTGGCTTTTCATGTCAATCCCCGCACTCGCATTTATTATACTGCTAAATGTTTTAATTCCTCCTATGGTTTGGTCTCCTGTTAGTTTAACCACCGAACCATCAACTGCGAGATTAGCGAGATTAATTCCATTATATGTAGAAGCCCCTGAAATAGCAAAACCACCCATATTTAGTCCTCCCGTCATACTAGCAGTGCCGTCTAATATAAGAAAGGGTGGTGTGGTGTTTCTCCATTGACCTGTGCTATAAATCAGCAGTTGGTTATCTGCTGGGTAGCCTGATATTGTCACATCGCTGTGGCTATCTATGCTTCCACTGGCTGACACTTTATCATTATTATCTTGATGCTCAAATATCCATTCATCAACATCTTTGGTATTTAGTAAATTAACTCCTGTTATATTCTTCCTTCCCATACTAATATTGCCGAATTCATCAACATTTATCGGAAATGTTTTATTTACCAAGTTTATTGAATTATATGTTAGATAACTATTCATTGCTATTGGTGCGGTTATAACCACATCTGAAAGTGTATCAATTGAACCAAGGGCTGTATTCTTCCATTTGCCTTCTACATCGTTGTAAGTTAAGTATTGTCCGCTCGCTTGTGCAAATATGTTTGTGTCTATCAAATTATATAAACTGGTTTGGTGCGGATTGGAAGTATTGCTTCTGTGTTGAGTTGAGGCTTTGACTTCGTCATTATCCCTTACTCGTTGCTCTGTATAGTATAAATTTTTTCCTTCTTTGATGTCTGATGTTGTTTTTAAAGCGAGACGTGTGTCAAAGCGGTTATCAGTCCAATAATAATTAAGTCCTTCTTTTAGGTCAGTTGTTGATTTTAAAGCAAACCGACCATCAAAGCAGTTATCAGTCCAATAATAATTAAGCCCTTCTTTTAGGTCTGTTGTTGATTTTAAAGCGAGACGTGTGTCAAATCGCGCACCAGTATAATAAAGATTTATTGGGTCGGAATCTTCTGGCACTCTGTCTGTATTTAAGCCCACTATGTTTGTGTTCGTTAAGTCTAAGTTAAGTATGTTTAGACTATCATCAGCCAACTCATTAAGACCGAGTAAGGATTTAGATTGCGACATTGTATATCAAAGATTTTGAAAAATCTTTGAGCAAAATCTTTTTTGTTAAACTTTTTCTAAAAGTTTCAATTAATTATTTTTAATTTTTTTTTTGTTAAATTATACTAACAAAAAATACAATTATTTTGTGTAATATCATTCGTCGGTAAACAATGCCGTCAAAAGATGCTTCAAAAGAAAACTGGAAGAAAGCAGTTCAAGCAAATAGAGAAAATGCTGAACGGCGAAAGGACGAATGGGCTCGCGAACGGCTCCGCAAGAAGGGGGAACTGAAAGAAGCATCAGTGGAAGAACTTATTGAGACGGATGCTGAAGTTGGTGTTGCGAAAGAGATACTTAAAAATCCTGAGGTTGAAGATGAATCAAGCGAAAGCGATAGCGAAATTGATATGTCTGAGGTTATTGCAAATCATATGCTTAGAAAGATAAAAAAGAATTCTAAAAAGCCAAAGAAGAAAACCTCAAAGAAAACACCACAACCCAAGAAGCAGGAGAATGACAGCGAAGAAGGAGAAAGTGATAGTGAAGAAAGCAAAGATTATGAAACAACAGGTGGAAAACAGCGAGGTGGTAAAAAACGAAGTGAAAAAATATCAGTTAATGTATATAAGAATACACCAAAGAGTAAAGAAAAAAGTAAGGAAGCAGAAAAGATATTTTTGAAATTCTAATGATATTTTGTTCTGACTTCCTGATATTTATGAGCATCGCTTTCATTCGCTACACTCATTTTCGCTTGCTCATAAACATCGTAAAAACGATTTATTTTAAAACAATAAAGAAAAATCAATCTTTTAGAATAAGCGGGAGTGAAACGAGAGCGCAATTCTAAAATATCACGCAATTCTAAAATATCAATGGAAGAACAGACAAAAACTGCCCAAGAATTATTTCGTCAGACTAAGCCAAGGACTAGAGGGACCACAATATGGGCTGAGAAGGTATTAGATATGGCTAATATCGATTTAATGGATATGAGTAAGGTTGCTACAAAAAATAAAAATTATAATTTTGCTCTTATTTGGATTGATATTCATAGTCGTTATGCTTATGCGATACCTATAAAAAATAAATTTTCGACCACCGTTTTAGATGCCCTCAAGAAATTACCAAAGCCAAAAGCATACATATCAGACAATGGTGGGGAGTTTAAAGGTGCAGTTGGTGAGTGGATGAGAAATAATGGAATTGAACAATTTATGGTTGAAGTAGGAGATCATAATTCGTTAGGTATTGTTGATTGATTTGTTAGAACACTAAGAGAAAGATTACATGTATTATGGGCTTTTAATCGTAATTTTGATTGGATAAGTTATATTGAAGATGTTGTTTATTATTATAACAAGAAAGAACATTCAGCGATTAAGGCGGCACCAATTGATGTATTTAAAGGAAATAATGTTACTAGTCAACAACATAGATATGTTGATAAATATTTATTTGGTTTCAAAGAAGGAGACAGAGTTAGAAAGTTGAACAAGAAACACATTCTAGAAAAGGGAGGAAAGACTTGGAGCAAGCAAATCTACACCGTCAAAGCCCGTAAGGGATACCGGATTGTATTAACAAATGATGATATAGTGCCACTACGACATTTATTAAAGACTGATGCAACTGAAGAACCGGAAGAGACAGATATTAATAAAGAACTGAAACAACTAACAAAAGAAAAACAAACAAAACATTTACTTAAACGAGAGGAGATAGACTCCGCCAACATCAGAACTTCTTCCAGGCAAAAGAAGAAAAAAGAAATAATGGACTTGTAGTCTAACCCGACTTCTTTCGTTTGTCTTCGCAAAACTTTGTAAAAAGTGGTGGAGATTCGTTGTTGTAAAAAAGTTTCACGGCAGACCAAGAATGGAAGACACGAACCTCATACTCATCAATAGCAACGAAATAAACATCGACATCTCCTGGGAAAATCATTGAAATTGCCTCCTTTCGCGTGACATCATTTGTATCAGCCTCATCATATATTACGTTTGGTTTTGAGACATCATCGACAAATGATACATAACGTTTCTTTCCTTCACGAAACTTATCAACGTTTTTTCCTTTCGATCTCTTTCCTCTAAGTTTATTGATCGGGCTTCTCGCGTTTCCTCTCTTTCCTTCAGCATCGGCCTACCAATAATCACATTTGCTACTGGAAAATGAAACATCATATGTATATGAATACCTTGGTCAGAAGGCACTTCGGCTGGCGCTTCTGCAGGCACTTTGGCTGGCGCTTCTGCTGGCACTTCAGTCGTCTCTGCGGGAACTGAATGTGTCTCCGCTGGCGGATTGTCAGGCTTCTTCTTTGGCGGCATTGTACCTGCCCCACACCAAAAAGCACAAAAAAACATGTGTGGGCAGTGCCTTGAAGCCGTTTTTTTCTGTTTCGTAAATATAAATAATTTTGTAAATAAATATTTTTTTTTGAAAATAACCAAATAATAAGTGTGCTTTTATGTTGTAGTGAATGTGTGTCGTGTTCATTGATGAGAAGTGAGCGGGTAGGCAGACAGCACAGATCACACAACTATTTTTTACTCCACTTGCTCTCGCTTCACTAACATACAATTTATACTTAACTTTCACCTCATCAAATGTATCACCTTTTGCAATTAAATTACGCGCGAAATTTTCCTCTTGGCGAGACATTGGAAATTTATTTTTTTCTAACCACTTTTCCAAAAATGCGATTTCTTTCTTAGTCTCTTTTTCTTTTCTAAGTCTCTGCCTCTTAACTTTTCTCTCCTCTTCCATTCGTCTTTTGTCTTCTTTCAGTTCCTTATCTCTCTGATAAACTGCTTCCAGTCTTGATTCAACATCGTTAAGTTCTTGTTTCAATAATCTTATTTTTTTTGGACAAGTTTTTTTTCTTAGTTTCCAAAAATATTTTGTCAGAAATAATTTTTTTGTTGCTCTTGTCAGAATAATAATCAAACCAATTATTTTCTTCTCTTTCTATTTCTAACTCACTTTCACTAGAAACTTCTTCATCTTGGGCTTCATCATCAATATGATCACTCATCTCTTCAAGAAGAACTGCGAGAAAGTAGGCCAAGACTGCGAAAACGTCAAGTATGTTTCTGTGCTTTCGCATTTTCTCAGAAAAACCATGTGATAACATTGCGCATTGACTGAGGTAGAAAAACCGAAATCAAAGCAAGCACAATGCAAAAAATTTATTTGTCCTCTGTCATTGTTAGGGGTGGTGTAATTAGTATGTTGGTGGTGTTGTCCGTGATTGTCGGCGGTTCAACTCTCACTGCTTATTCTTTATTATGCCTTTGCTTTTTTTTTTCTCTTTTTTTCATTTTTTGTAAATTCCTTTTTTTTTGCTTAATAACCGTATGGTAATGTTGTAATCTGGTTTTCTTTTAGTGGTTTTATTACTCTTTTTGTGTAAGTAAATGAAAAGATCTTTTGTATGTGCTCAGACGATATTGTTTTGGTCTTTTTGTTTCTCGTTATTTTGCTGTTGGTGTGTATGGTTAAATTTCCTGCCTCAGACACATTCTTTGCTATACACTTTTCTCCTTTTGTTTCTAGTAAGTCCTCTAATTCTTCGTAAGCCTTTTTTGATAGTTCAGTGTCTTGTACTTGTAATCCATTGCTTATAATACTAAACATATTAACCAAGTTCAATTTCTTACAAGTCTCGTAATTCATTGAGAAGCCTTTTAATTTCATTTTTGTAGTTCCGTCATCTAGTATGTAGCCATAGGATTTAGGACCTGCTCCAACAAATGTGGTTATCTTTCTGCTTAAATTTGTTTTTTTATCTACCAATTCATCTGTCCATTGTCCCAATAAATTTCCTGTTGGTATTGTTGTCTGTCCTTCTTTTTCATCTACTGAATAAATCACGCTTTCTGTATCGTGGTAAAATACTCTCTTACCTAATCTGTCCATCATATCATACAATCTCATCTGTGCGTGTGCTGTAGTAAATAGTGCTACACAAATATTTGTATTGTATGGGTCTGATACTTTTTCTGGGTGTAGGTTGTAAGATAGTTCTAAGCATTCTTTGTTTATCACATTGATTGATACTTCATTTATCTTTTTGTCGTTTAGTATTTTGTATAGTTCTGCTTCACTCCTTACTATTTTTGTTTGTGTCTTGTTGTTTTGTTGCCCAAATTTTCCCCATAGTGAGTTTAGACATAGTTTCGCCACAGCCCTTCTACCTTCATTCTTTTCAATCTTGCTTTTATCTAATTTAATTTTCATCTTTTGTTCATAGTCCTTAATGTAGTTGTCTTTGTCTTCTTCTGTTATGACATTTGAAGGATAGCCACTTGATTCCTGTTTCACTCTTAGAAATGTCTTAATATATTCTTTGAATAGTTCGGTTGTCTGTTCATTCCAATGCCATAATTCATAAGTTTTAATAAGTCTGTAGCCTTTTTGTATTGCTTTGTAAATAAGTGGTGTTGCCCATGTGCCTGTCAGTAATTCTGTCCTCGTCAGTGTGCTGACATTTGTCCTGTAAGCCTTCCTTGCCACATTTATTACATAGATAATACATCATCTTTCCTCTATCTTGACATGGAAGGACAGGGTGAATTAGTCCTCTAGGTGGCAGTATTTTTATTTTTGCTATGCCAAATGCTGTTTTATTATTCAACATATCATATGCTTCTTTTCCTCTTATTGCTTGGTGGTGTTTCACTGGATAGGGGTCATAGTACATAACCGTCGGATAGAGAGAGCACACATCTATATACTTAGCTACTGATACTCACTCACTGACTTCCAGTATAGAGACAGAGCATTCACTCTTCCACCAAACATAGCATGTCGTGGATTGATTGTTTCTTATTCCATTAATGTCTCTTCTATTGTGCCTTTGAATTCTTCCTTTGTTCTTATCCTGTTCCATTGACACCCCCATATCGTTATTAATTGACTAACTTCAGGATGATGACTTATTAAAGTTTCTCGTAGTTTAGTTTCCTTGTATAGTTGTCCAAATGTTTTATTAACAGACCTTTCTCTATTCAATTCATTTCCATTAAAGCACTCAGGACACCCGTGCCAATAACAACCATGGAACTCATATGCCGTTTTTGTTTTCTCGTCATATCCGTCTAAGTAGGCTTTCACACCTTTCGGTAAGTTTAGTATTTTTTCTTTACCATTTAGACCATGTTGAATTTTGGCATTGTCCTTTTTTTCTCTGTATGCTAACCATTCCACACACATACGACTTGTTTTTGCTTTGTCTGTTCTGTTTGTTGGTATGACTGCTATGCTGTCCTCAGGCATGTAGTTTGCTTTGAATAGTGCCATACACGTAGAGGCGATTGTTGTATATTGAAATGGATCAATACCAGACTCCATAAATTGTTTCCTAAACTCAATACACCCCCGCCTTAGTATATCAACATCACTATGACAATATTCAATCATTTCTTTAAATCAAATACTTTGCCTTTTTGCTCATACCATTTCAGGAAATCCTCTCTTTTCTTCTTTGAAAATGAGTTATAGCCATAGTCATCTTTGTCTGACATTTTCCCTATGTATGATTGGTTATCTTTTTTATTGAAAAAGTGAGGAAAATATCCTTTTTTTAATTCGGTAAGTCCAAAGTTAACTGGAAAGTCAGATAGAGGCATAGTAAGGAAAGATAGACTATTTATAAATCTAATTTGCTCTTTTCCATTACCAATTGACATTATCATTATTTTTCCACCTTCATAGATTACAAATGAAGTTATGCCTTTTTCAATCAACCATTTCAGCACAAATTGACAATCATACCCACGCGCATTATGTGCTATGAATGTATAACCCTTATGTTTTACACCCAACGCCCACTCACAGAATTGTTCGATGTTTTTATGTATGATTGGTGTGCTGTCGGAGGGGGTTTCACCCCCTACCATACCCCCACCTTGTTCGCCAAGGGTTTGGAAAGGGGCGGGGCACCTTCCATCGAAATATTGACTTTCTGAATGATTGATAATATGTATTCCTGTCTCTTGATTTGCTTCAAAATCAAAGAATACATATTTTGTTGATGGTGCATGTATGACTTTTTTCTTTATCTCACATTGGTGCCATAAAGGTTTTAGTTCTTTGCAGTTCCTACATTTTTCATATCCACATTTATGTTCTCCTTTGTATGTCTTAGCACATGTGATACATTTTTTCTTTACATCACACAACTCATTTTGTTTGTGATTGTTGAAACATTCATCATTAGGAAACTTTCTATTACACTCATTGCAAGTTTTCCATTTTGAAATATTGTCATATCTTTTACATCCCTCGGTTAGACAAATATTACATTTGAATTCACATGCGTGATTATGTTCGTATCCCTTCATACACTTCTCGCAGAAGTTTTGCTTTGATAAGAATGCTTTCATACTTGTTATGGTGTCGTAATGGTTCATCGTTTTTAGTATGTATACATTATTTTTGTCCTTCATCTCTGTCTTATAAACAATTTTGTTTGGATATTCAACAATAACAATGTTGTAGTCTATGTGTCTAGCAAACTCACTAATTTCGGAAAGCCCTCACAAATCTTTCATGACACCAGCCTCCTCATGTAGTTTGTTCGCCAGTTCGTCTTGGATTCTGCGTCCGTCCTTGAATTGTGAATACTTTTGATGCTTTTCTATCTTTGCCTTTGCTACAACAATCGCCCTTGCCAAACATATGTTGTCATCATTGTTTATTCGTATCACCCCTTTCTTTTTATATATGTCTGTTTCAGTTATTGCTTTCAATCTTGCTCCTCCTTCTGGCATCCTTACACCCACAAAATTGAAATCAATAAGTTCCATTGTCGCTCCTTCTTCGTCCATATAGTTTTCGTCGTTTGATTGCAGTATAGATTCTAATCTAGTCAGTATATCTTCTCAATTGAAATCTTTTACTTTTATTAATTTTTGGTTTTGTACATTCCAAGTTGAAGGAATAGCACTAATACGTATTTGTATTAAGTCATTGTCTTTGTAAAGTGTTTTAAAGTCTTCAATTATAGATCCAATCATACCGATGATACCCTCTAATGGAAAATTTTTCACTTTTTGAGACATTAATTTACTTAATTTTATAGAATATACAGATTGCCCCACAGGTAGTTTGTGTTCAGTGTCACTCCTTATCAGTTTATAGCCATTGAACTCTATACTTGTGGCTCTACATATTTTCGTTCCCTTTGTTTTCGCTCAGGTTCAGAATAAAACCTTTCAGGGTCGGATAGTGCTCCCCTTGTAGCTGTTATGTCATAAAACCTACTACCATTTGGCTTTTTCACATACAACTTGTTTTGCCTTATTTGGAATGTTATATTTGCCTCTCTGAGTTTGTCTAGGTTCCATGTGTGCCCACCATAGTCGATGGTGTTCGACATATATTGATTGAAATATAATTTTTCCAAAAACTATTTTTTATTTATATATAAAAAAATATATGTATATATAAAATATTATATTATCTTTAATATGAAATTAATTTTTTTTTCAGGTCTCAATTTGGCCGACAATACTCTGAAGCCTAATAAGGTCAGCCTTTATTTTTTCTCTTTTCTCTTTTGATTTTCTCAGTATGTCCACCTTGTTTTTTTGATAATATTCTTTTGCTCTCATAAGTGCTTTCTCTTTATTTCTTCTCTGATATTCTCTCATGCGTTCAACATGTTTCGCCCTTGCCTAGGTTTTCTACCCATTTATATTATATATAATATAATTTTTTTTTATTTAAATAGAAATTATTTTTTGTTTTTAAAACATAAACTTGGTGCTTCAATGAAGCCTCATGAGCCTTAATTGTTGCAGGTAAAGAAGATACCATTTTACTGCACCCGCATTCATATTTTTCGTTTTGTTTCTTTTGTGCCCATACTTTATTATATTCTTTCTTTTTTGTTTTTTGTTCTTCATTCCACAATTCCTTTTTTGGTTTGATATAAGTATCGTAGTACTCTTGTGCTTGTTGTTGTGCTTGTTCTTTCGTCCTCTTACCATTAATACAAAAGTTCTTTACATTTTGTTTTCCATCCTCCGTCCATTTCACACACACCCTCGGTCGATGGATATTGTTCATAACATACACTCCTCCCTTTGAATAATACTTTGCAATTTTGTTATATATAATGGTTATATAGTCTTTAATATATAATTCAATATAGCACACTTTTTATAAACTCGCAATAGGGAGCACTTTTAATTTTTTTTAAAAAAGATAACTAAGTTCAGCACAGCAGTAAAAACTAAGAAACATGTTTTAATGTCTCTTCGTGTTGATTTGAAAAAAGATAGATAAGTTATCTTTTTTTAGAGTTTGAGAGAAATTCAAATATGGACTATTTAAGGCTTAATGATTGTTATATTTAATTTGGATAAAATTATGTCTATTTTTATTGAAATTAATAGTAAGACGAATTTATATAAAAATAGCGTTATTTTATATAAAAGATAACTGTGTTATAGTAATACCCTTAGTAGTAACATGTCCCTTATCCCAGAGTCCTCCTTCTCCTCCGTCTCCTCACTTGTCGTCTTTTGTCTTCTTTCAGTTCCTTATCTCTCTGATAAACTGCTTCCAGTCTTGATTCAACATCGTTAAGTTCTTGTTTCAATAATCTTATTTTTTTTGGACAAGTTTTTTTTCTTAGTTTCCAAAAATATTTTGTCAGAAATAATTTTTTTGTTGCTCTTGTCAGAATAATAATCAAACCAATTATTTTCTTCTCTTTCTATTTCTAACTCACTTTCACTAGAAACTTCTTCATCTTGGGCTTCATCATCAATATGATCACTCATCTCTTCAAGAAGAACTGCGAGAAAGTAGGCCAAGACTGCGAAAACGTCAAGTATGTTTCTGTGCTTTCGCATTTTCTCAGAAAAACCATGTGATAACATTGCGCATTGACTGAGGTAGAAAAACCGAAATCAAAGCAAGCACAATGCAAAAAATTTATTTGTCCTCTGTCATTGTTAGGGGTGGTGTAATTAGTATGTTGGTGGTGTTGTCCGTGATTGTCGGCGGTTCAACTCTCACTGCTTATTCTTTATTATGCCTTTGCTTTTTTTTTTTCTCTTTTTTTCATTTTTTGTAAATTCCTTTTTTTTTGCTTAATAACCGTATGGTAATGTTGTAATCTGGTTTTCTTTTAGTGGTTGTATTACTCTTTTTGTGTAAGTAAATGAAAAGATCTTTTGTATGTGCTCAGACGATATTGTTTTGGTCTTTTTGTTTCTCGTTATTTTGCTGTTGGTGTGTATGGTTAAATTTCCTGCCTCAGACACATTCTTTGCTATACACTTTTCTCCTTTTGTTTCTAGTAAGTCCTCTAATTCTTCGTAAGCCTTTTTTGATAGTTCAGTGTCTTGTACTTGTAATCCATTGCTTATAATACTAAACATATTAACCAAGTTCAATTTCTTACAAGTCTCGTAATTCATTGAGAAGCCTTTTAATTTCATTTTTGTAGTTCCGTCATCTAGTATGTAGCCATAGGATTTAGGACCTGCTCCAACAAATGTGGTTATCTTTCTGCTTAAATTTGTTTTTTTATCTACCAATTCATCTGTCCATTGTCCCAATAAATTTCCTGTTGGTATTGTTGTCTGTCCTTCTTTTTCATCTACTGAATAAATCACGCTTTCTGTATCGTGGTAAAATACTCTCTTACCTAATCTGTCCATCATATCATACAATCTCATCTGTGCGTGTGCTGTAGTAAATAGTGCTACACAAATATTTGTATTGTATGGGTCTGATACTTTTTCTGGGTGTAGGTTGTAAGATAGTTCTAAGCATTCTTTGTTTATCACATTGATTGATACTTCATTTATCTTTTTGTCGTTTAGTATTTTGTATAGTTCTGCTTCACTCCTTACTATTTTTGTTTGTGTCTTGTTGTTTTGTTGCCCAAATTTTCCCCATAGTGAGTTTAGACATAGTTTCGCCACAGCCCTTCTACCTTCATTCTTTTCAATCTTGCTTTTATCTAATTTAATTTTCATCTTTTGTTCATAGTCCTTAATGTAGTTGTCTTTGTCTTCTTCTGTTATGACATTTGAAGGATAGCCACTTGATTCCTGTTTCACTCTTAGAAATGTCTTAATATATTCTTTGAATAGTTCGGTTGTCTGTTCATTCCAATGCCATAATTCATAAGTTTTAATAAGTCTGTAGCCTTTTTGTATTGCTTTGTAAATAAGTGGTGTTGCCCATGAGCCTGTCAGTAATTCTGTCCTCGTCAGTGTGCTGACATTTGTCCTGTAAGCCTTCCTTGCCACATTTATTACATAGATAATACATCATCTTTCCTCTATCTTGACATGGAAGGACAGTGTGAATTAGTCCTCTAGGTGGCAGTATTTTTATTTTTGCTATGCCAAATGCTGTTTTATTATTCAACATATCATATGCTTCTTTTCCTCTTATTGCTTGGTGGTGTTTCACTGGATAGGGGTCATAGTACATAACCGTCGGATAGAGAGAGCACACATCTATATACTTAGCATACTGATACTCACTCACTGACTTCCAGTATAGAGACAGAGCATTCACTCTTCCACCAAACATAGCATGTCGTGGATTGATTGTTTCTTGTTCCATTAATGTCTCTTCTATTGTGCCTTTGAATTCTTCCTTTGTTCTTATCCTGTTCCATTGACACCCCCATATCGTTATTAATTGACTAACTTCAGGATGATGACTTATTAAAGTTTCTCGTAGTTTAGTTTCCTTGTATAGTTGTCCAAATGTTTTATTAACAGACCTTTCTCTATTCAATTCATTTCCATTAAAGCACTCAGGACACCCGTGCCAATAACAACCATGGAACTCATATGCCGTTTTTGTTTTCTCGTCATATCCGTCTAAGTAGGCTTTCACACCTTTCGGTAAGTTTAGTATTTTTTCTTTACCATTTAGACCATGTTGAATTTTGGCATTGTCCTTTTTTTCTCTGTATGCTAACCATTCCACACACATACGACTTGTTTTTGCTTTGTCTGTTCGTTTGTTGGTATGACTGCTATGCTCCCCCCCCCCCCCTCCCCCATCCATTCCTAAAATATGAAAGAATGTGTTGTATTCCCCTGCATCCGCTATTCCCCCTTCCTCACCTTCTTGTTAGGTCTGTCTCTGTCCTCGTCGTTTTCCCCTCCTCCATCCCGCTTCTCTTTGTCCCACTCCTCCTTCTCCTTCTTTCATCTCTGCTCCTCTAAATACAGTGTTCTTCTCATCATAGCCATATTCATCAGTGTCATCTTCGAGGTTTTCGCCTGTACCACTCTTTGTCGTAATCTTCCCACTTCATATGTGCATATATCCCCGTTCCCCTCCCATTCCCGTAACTGTTCCCGCAACGCCTCAAACCCCTTTGTAGCCTCTGACACCTGCTTGTATATCCTTTCCTACTCGTATCTCCCCCTTTCCCCACATCCCCTTTTCCTCTTCCGCTGTCTCCTCTTCCCATGCCCTCGCCAGTAATCCAATTGTTACTCTTCCTCTTTCTCCTGTTTCTCCTTCTCGTGTTTCTTGTCCTCCATGCTGCTCCTAAAATATGACACAATGTCTCATACTCCTCCTTCCACATACTACAATACCCCCCCCCTCCCCCCCCTTCCTCTCTTTAACAAATCAAGTCCTCCCTACCTCTCTAAACTCTTTTCAAGTCCCCAGCATCCTCTTCTCCCCAAAA
>WBZZ01004564.1:65000-67500 GCA_019918135.1 Paulinella micropora
GATAGATTGATCAGATAGATAGATAGATAGATAGATGAGATATCGACTAATGTCAGAAAAAAGGAGCTTCTGATTTCGTCAACCAAGGAAGTCTGTAAAGTATTGACCCGATGCCCAGCTAAGCCGTGATGTTTGCACGGAAGGGACTGATACAGGCGATACCAAAGCTCCCTAGTACCAGGCGGGGCCAGGGCTCGTTCCATAAAGCGCCCCTTGCAGAACGAGCTCCCACCTCCATTACAGAGGGCCCAGTAAGCAGATGGAGTTTCGAGACTGTTCGACAGTCTAGTATAAACCGACAGAGCACTGTGGGTTTTATTCCGGGCTCAACAAGCGAGAAAGGGCACCCTGAGGGAACAGGATTGTGCTTCCCGTCGCTATTTCGGCATGTGACTTATAGGCGTATGGCTAGGCACACATAAGGCACCCCACCACGGGCCCAGCACACCCACACCATCCCCTAATTCTCTGTCTGTCGACAGATGGCACCCATTTCAAAACATCAAGCCCAAGCGAGGGTCAGTGACACCTCAAGTGGCCTTGGTTCACTTCGTGGAGTAAGTGATGAGATCAACTGATGAGATATCGACTAATGTCAGAAAAAAGGAGCTTCTGATTTCGTCAACCAAGGAAGTCTGTAAAGTATTGACCCGATGCCCAGCTAAGCCGTGATGTTTGCACGGAAGGGACTGATACAGGCGATACCAAAGCTCCCTAGTACCAGGGGGGCCAGGGCTCGTTCCATAAAGCAGATAGATAGATAGATAGATAGATAGATAGATAGATAGATAGATAGATAGATAGATAGATAGATAGATAGATAGATAGATAGATAGATAGATAGATAGATAGATAGATAGATAGATAGATAGATAGATAGATAGATAGATAGATATGTTTGGTCTATCAGCTCTGCATATCCGAAGACATAGGCATCCATTCCACCCCGCCTCCAGACGGAGGCTGGGTAGCGGGCTGGGAGGAAGCACTAAGCTTAGAATGTATGCAGTCTGAAGGTTCTACAGATAGATAGATAGATAGATAGATAGATAGATAGATAGATAGATAGATAGATAGATAGATAGATAGATAGATAGATAGATAGATAGATAGATAGATAGATAGATAGATAGATAGAGACGGAACCTTGTGGTACTTGCCGAGCATAGACAGGCGTTTGCGACGTGCCTCTGCCACACTCTCGTCTACTTCCACACCTGCATGTATGTATGTATGTATGTATGTATGTATGTATGTATGTATGCAGTATGCATGTATGCATGTATGTATGTATGTATGTATGTATGTGTGTGTGTGTATGTATGTATGTATGTATGTATGTATGTATGACCTCCCAAAGACGTGCTGCGAACGCTGTCGCTGTCGTTGTTGTTGCTGTTGCTGCTGCTGCTGCTGCTGGAGGCTGTTGTGGCTGCAGCAGGCGGCTTTGCCACAGCCACAGGGACAGGGGCAAGGGCAGAGCGAGTAGCAGGGGCGTTGAACGTTTGTGCACGAGCCCGTGTTGCCTGTGCGGGCGGGGAGGGGGGCGGCGACGCGGGCTTTTCTGGCGCAACACGCGCTGTGCCACACTCTTCACAGTACGCGCTGCAAGCCTCGTTCATCTCGCCACAGTCGCACTTCCACGATGTTGATGCGCTGGCTCCTGCATCCGTTGCCGCCGCAACCGTGGCGACAGGTGCAGGTGCAGCGGTGAGCTGCGGAGAGTGGGAAGCAGGCGGAGGGGATGCGGGAGGGGATGAAGCGCTCCGGGCGGCTGGAGGGAGCGACGCGGGTGGGGGAGACGCGCTCCGGGCGGCTGGAGGAGGGGATGCGGGAGGGGGGGATGCGGGTGGGGGGGACACGCTTCGGACGGCGGGAGAGGGGGATGGGGGCGGGGACGCATACGGGGCAGGAAACTCCTCGTCCTCGACCATGGCTTGCGAAGAAGCCGCGGGGGGCGGCAATGCGGCGCGCTGTGGCGGCTGCACAAAAAAACACGTATAAAATTACTTTTGGAAAATTTTGACGGTAAATAAGGTAAGAAAAATTGCTAATTATCAGAGTTGTCACTCTCCCATGTGATACTGGGGATGCAGCGCGCTGTGGCGGTAGCGATGCAGCCGGTGGCGACGCAAGCGGGGCCGGGGCTGGCTCGCTCGTGGCTTGCGAAGCCATCACGAGAGGAGCTGACTCCTTGTTGCCATTATCCTCCTCGTCCTGCAAAAAGACAGGGGCCAGAACAAATGATCTCACCCGAGTATTTGCGTGTATTTTGGCGAAATAAGGAGACAGGTTGACATGTCGCGCCGTGGCAGAGATACAAAAATACTTATGGATGATGATAGGGGAAAATCTTGTATTTTGTTATTCGCAACTATGACTAACACATACTGACCGAGTCTGTCGGCACGAATTTTTTGAGCATCTGCAATCGCGATTTGCGTCGTTCCAGGGCGGCGCGCGACAAAGGGGTGGTGGGCGTAGTGGGTTGCTGCGTAAG
>WBZZ01004564.1:75000-81864 GCA_019918135.1 Paulinella micropora
AACTAATAAGTCTCTAATACATGGTTTTTCATAGTGAAAACAAGAGAAATTAGCAAGCAAGATCATGTAGCATAGATATTTGACCCATTCCCAGACACCAAAAAACTTTTTAAAAAATAAAATAAAATAATAAATAAATAAATAAATAAAAAATAAATAAATAAATAATAAATAATAATAATAATAATAATAATAGGCTTCCTCAGACTATAGCATCAGATCCAGATCCTGGACATGTGCCTCCATTGGAATAATAATAATAATAATAATAATAATAATAATAATAATAATAATAATAATAATAATAATAATAATAATAATAATAATAATAATAATAATAATAATAATAATAATAATAGTGTATCTCCTGCCAATTGCTGAGCCAAAAGGCCATGTGCATCCAGTCCTCCATTCCATAAGGAAAGTCTCCACACCAATCGGTGGAATAAAGGAAGTGACGGCATAGAACATTACTCTAGGAGCTTTATACCAATCAGCCCATGGAAAGGACCGATGGCCTATGAATAATAATAATAATAATAATAATAATAATAATAATAATAATAATAATAATAATAATAATAAGACATGTTTGCTGCAGTTCAGAGATGGACGAAAACCTTCCTGGGGAGCTGAAGGAGGTCCCACGTGGCCTGCTTACACTGGATGCCATACTTGGTTGAAACTTGTCAAGGTCTAAAAGCCCACAGAGATGTTTCACAGCATTAGGAACCTTTTTTAAGTGTAGTTTTTTTTCATATCAACTAAGTGGAAGCAGGAGTGAAGGGCCATCAGAAATGGAGGGAATCAATACACGAGAAAGTATGAACACACAACACGAAACATGAAAAGTGGTTTATTTTGGTGTATGTTTCCGACTTAAGAACGTTTCCCAAAAATGGTGTCAACGAAGACGTCCGGACAAGGAAAGAGGCAGAGCTTTCTTCAGGACAGTAATGTTTATGGACATCTTTAGCGGGTTTGCCGGTCATGTGCAAGTTGACAGTTAGACACTGGAGAGCTTGTCTTAACCCTATGCGAGATGTGTGGGAGGAGAGTAGGAAATGGGCGAGGTGTGAGGTAGGGTGCGGGGCTAGGTACAGGGCGAGTAGGCGGCTTTGGAAAAAAAAGCATGAGAGTATTTGCATGGGGGTGAATGGGTTGGAGTATGGGAGGTGGGATGAGATTTGTCCCGGTGATGTTATCTAATGGTCTATTTCTGTACCTAAGTAATATTAACATACACATTTTAGCCAGACGCAGGCGGTCATAGGTAAGATAGGTGAAAAAGAGATTGAAATTGTGCATAAGTCTACATACATCATGCATGTATATAATGCATGCACCATTACATTACATTAGATTACATTAGATTACATTAGATTACATTAGATTACATTACACTACATTACATTACACATTGCACTAACATGACATTACATTACACATTGCACATTAAATCACATTGCATTACACTACACTACATTACATTACATGACATTACATTACATTACATTACTACTGTAATGTAATGTAATGTAATGTATTATTACATTACATTACATTACATTACATTACATTACATTACAAGATCTATTACATTACATTACATTGCATTACATTACATTACGTTACGTTACATTACATTACATTACACATTGCACTTTGCATTACATTGCATTAAATTGCATTACATTACATTAGATTTACATTACATTTACACTACACTACACTACACTACTACACTATACACTACACTATACACTACACTACACTACATTACATTGCACTAACTACAACATTACACTACCTTATTGCATTATATTACATTGCATTACATTACATCACATTACATGCATTACATTACATTACATTATATGGACGGAAAGCTAGGAAAAGGAAAGATAGATTCTTGTTGTTCGTGTTCCAGTTTCACATGTTTGCTTGTGAACCTCTTTTCATAGAACCCGCTCAACTGTCTCGACCTCGACGCCTCTCATGCCCCCAAGAAAAAAGAGAAAAGTCCCACGAGCTGCTTCCTCTGCGCCCTCGACCGCCGCCCAAAGCCTGGACGACGACGACCCTCCTACTTCGGTGTCCTCGTCTTCATCCTCCTCTTCCACGTCGCGTTCGCGGGTCTCCCAGAACCCACACGCCGTCCAGCTGTGCGTGTCGTTGCTGAGCCTACCAGAACAGCTCAAGCAGCTGGAAGGCGGTCGGTACGCCGACGAGAAGACCGGGTCGGATATCTTTGAAGTGAACATCGACCGCGTGCGAGGCAACGTGGAAGTGCGGCGATTGCGCGAGAATCCGCGAGAGCTGACAAAAGCAACCAAGGAGGCACGGGAGCGTGTAGCGAACCTGATCGTGAAACGGAAGCAGGACATCGCGGGCCTGGAAACAGAGGCTGCCGCTTTGGGCACTCGCATGGAAGAGAGTGCAGACGAACAGGAAGAAGAGTTGAGCAAGCAGCTGTATGGCATTCGACGAATGATCGGCAAACACAAGAAGGAGTTAAGGGAACTGGAGAGCAAGAATGTAGTGGAGGTGGAAGTGGAGGTGGAGCGCGTGAGCACTCGGGTGGAGGTGGAGGTGGTGGTTAAGGAGGAGACCGTGAGGGTGGAGAGGGAGAAGAGGCTGATGCCTATAAGCGACCCGCACATGTATGTGTTTGGTGGACAAGATGAAAGTGGTGAAGCTCTTTCGAGGGTGGAGCGATACAACGCAGCAGAGAACAAATGGGAAGAAGTGGATGCAAGTATGACATTCCAGCGGGCGTGTTTGACGAGTGCAGTAGTTGGAGACGCGATCTACGTTATTGGAGGGCACAATGATGGTGGGCGTTTCAAGTCGGTAGAGCGCTTCAGTGCGAGAAGCGGGAGCTGGGAGCCGGTGGCTTCGATGCCGATTGAGCGAACAGGCTCTGTTGCGGGTGTGATTAACAACAACATCTACGTCGCAGGCGGACAAGATGGACGCCCCTTCCTTTCCGCTGTGACACGCTTTGATGTGGCAAGCAATACGTGGGAGGACGTGGCACCGATGAGCTGTGCTCGACTATGCCCTGGAGGAGGGGTGCTGGGACAGCGGTTTTATGTAGTGGGAGGCAATAGTGCTGGTGAGATATTGCGTACGGTGGAGAGATACGACCCGGTCAGGAATGAGTGGGAGTTGGTGGCTGCCATGAAGACACCAAGATGGGGATGCGCAGTTGCGGTGTTGAAAGGGCACATGTACGCGATCGGTGGCCAGAACAACTTGGAGCAAAAATTGTCGTCGGTCGAGCGCTATGATACAACAAATAACAGGTGGGAGGACGTGGCGCCGCTGACTGTTCCACGTGAGGATGCATGTGCTGCTGTGCTGGATGGGCGGCTATACGTCATGGGTGGTTGCAATACTTATGGCGAGGAACTTTCATCTGTGGAGCGTTATGACGAGAGCCGCAACTGTTGGGAGCCGGTCTCCGACATGACCTTAGCGCGTACTATTGCTGCTTGTGCGGTTGCCAGCTAGCCGACTCGCGAACACTCATTCAAACCGGATTTCTGTGGCATGAGTGTCACAGTTGCGTTTGTTTTCTTGTTCAGTTTCTGCAAATGGCGTGATTTGGAGCAATGTTGGTCTAAACACACAACACAACAAACAGTGTACTTAGTACGAATAATGTTAATGATATCTTCAATTAAGCTTATTAAAAGTTGTTCAGGGAAAGTATTCACGATTAAGTTTACTATAGTAATAACTTTTACAGATCATTTTTTCTCCTTTTGTTTCTCTTGATACCACTTCCATTTTTCTGTAAGAACCCGGAAGCGATGTCGTGATAAGTAGCTAAGCATTTTCCTAGGTAGGAGTACCTAAGGAAAATAGCATGAGCTTGTTATTGGAAGCAATTCTTTTCGGAAATGGTAATTTCATTTCTGTTCGTCACATTGTTGTAATGAAGGATTATGTATCCTTTTGGGGGGACAAGTAGTCTCAAGTGTACAGTTCGAGTGGAAGTTAATGTTATTTGCCCGATAGAGTGAACTCGATCATACTTTGCTCACGCAATTATATTCGGGGGCTGCGGATATGGCACGGTATTAATATCAGGCGGATGACAAAGGCATTAAGAAAATAAGTTGTCGTGATCATGGGTTCGTTTTATTTTTTATCCTATCCTTTTTCTCGCGAGTCGGATTGTTCGGAGAGGGGGGATTGTTACCGTCCCATCATAACGAAAATATTTTTAGTCCTGAATACTTTGAATGCCTCTATCAAGTTAAGGAAACTCATCCGGCCTAACATGATGTTGGTAATTCTCTGTTTTAGTCTCAGTCCGCCCCTTTTTACACGGAAAGCCTGACGGTCACAGGGAAAAACAGAGGACGTTCTTATTAAAGCCTGTCTATATCGTCACTCCAGACTCGGAGCCATTTCCGAGGCCCCCCGCCGCTCACATTGTCCGCCCTAAACGGCGATAATCTGTAATGCCCCAACGATAGCTCGTAAAAAGTCGGTAATACAACCAAACTGTAATGCCCCCAACGATAGCTCGTAAAAAGTCGGTAATACAACCAAACACAGTCCTCAAGAATGAGAATGATGTCTCGTTGTATTAGCTCAGTGAAGCCAAAAAGGAAAACGGCAACAGACCAGGAATAAAATGGCATCAGGTCCAATCCGGACAAATAATACTGAAAAACAAGCTGGTGCACCTGTCACCAGGAAAAGGTATTTTTTACCGGCCGGCTATCCGGGGGGTGATGCCTACAGTACCCCCTCCCGATTTTATGACGGAAATAGCATTTTCGTCATACACCTTCTGATTTCTTTCTGCAAATAGTATGCGCTATGGAGTCATGCCACACAGCGCATCGACCCACGGATAGACGCTAAAAGACGACAAATATATCCTCATACGGCACGTCAAAGCGGATTCTCTAGCCTTTCTTGTAAATTTTGAACTCCTTCCCCTCAATTTCTTTTTTTTTTTTTTTTTTTTTTTTTTCGGCAGTATGTCAAGAACAAACGTACAATTAACAAAAAAATACAAGCAACGTGGTGCTGTAGTACGATTCCCCCTTTGATCTCCTTCTTCTTCTTATCATTATCATTATTATTATTATTATTCACAGGGAGATCGTAAGTACATTGTCTTTTTTAATGACATACCCTTGTATAAGGCGGATATCCTATGATATAGTATTAGGGGGCCAGTCCTAATAGCTATATCCGAAGTCGAGGTGTATGTACCCGACCCTGCGATATACCGACACAAGTAGAGATTGACCGTGCTCAGGTACGACAGTATATAATCTATGGTAAAAAATAATTTAATGAAAGTTTCAGAGAACATTTCATTTTCGAGAACATCATCCCAGGACTTGGAAAGGGTCATACCCGGGAACACCATCGCTGAATACATTAGCGATCCCCGTATACGGTGTAGTATCATCGTCGATCGACCTTTCGCACTCGTATGTTGCGATCGAATGCCAAGTTATATCACTGAGTCTTTTTAATATTCATATTGATAACTGATGATGCATGATCAAATCATGATACGCCGTGGGCAATCAACCAGTTTATTTGAGACGCATAAAGAAAAATAGTTTCTTTGTCACTGCCTTCGTCGTCTGGCGCGGATTTCTTTGCCTGGTGGAGGACCACCAACAAAAGTCAGATCGAAACTTTGACTGTTCGAGAATGTCCCAGATCTTATTAGGGATGCCGCCCAACGATAATTCAAAAGGGATTTCAAGCACTCCTCTTGGCAGTGTCTGAATGGTCCACGCAGTGTAATCCTTGTCTCTGGGAGTAATTGTATCATCCCATGTCTCGAGACTTTTTGCGTCTTTATATACTGGCAGATAATGTCTTGCCTTTGGAACCTCAACCCGGTCCATACTTCTCCAGAACTGGAGTATCGGTTGTACTATTTTTGCGGCTGATGATATTTTGAGTGTCCGTGTGACACGCATCTGTCGTGGGACCGCCACGACCCGCATCAAGTATAAGTCTGAGAGAGTGTCATCAGCGACATGTTGTTCCGCTGGTCTCATCAGATAGAAAACATTTTTCACCCATGCGATGGTTGCTATCGCATCGCCTTCCTTCCATCGCTCATGGACAATCTCAACGTTGCCCGCGTTTGGGTCAGTGTCCGTCCCCTCCTCCTCCTGGTGGACGTCCTTTGATCTCATCGACCTCATCGCCTTCCTCGGTTGGTCGTTGATAAGATCATTCCGCGCTCTCCTTAGCTGCGCCTCTGTGATCTTCTCCTTCTTTCCGCTATGCTCTCGCGGAGACTTAGACTGAGTCCCCACCGCGCTTATGTGGTCAGTCTTCTCCTTGCTGTCCACCTCACTCTCCTCCTTCTCAGCTATCGGTGCCCGATAAGCATCGTCTTGGTCTATGCCAGCCTCCTTGTGGATGGGCGGCACCTCTTTGAAATCATCCTTCATCCGTTTTAACGCCTCCTCAACGGATTCATCTTCCAGTAAGAAGGGATCATACTTAATCAGCCTTCTTACATTCACAATTTGCACCTTCCCTCTACCCCTGATCTTGTAATTCAGAGGTCCCGTCTGTTCCATAATCTGATAAGGTCCTTTCCAGTGAGTGAACAGCTTAGAGCTGACTCCCTTCGGGACTTGAGGATGGTACAATAGTACAATATCCCCGACCTGGAACTTGATCTGATCCAAGTGCGCTTGTCGCACCCCTTCAGCATCAGTCTTTCGGCGCTCCGCCTCTCTATGCGCCCTGACTATTTGTTCCGCCTCCATCTTCACTCTAAGTCTCATCCCAAACAACTCATCCGCATCCGCCCAAGTGTCTTTTTGGGTGAAGGAGCGAAGTCGGGATATTCAGGCT
>WBZZ01004565.1:7500-12500 GCA_019918135.1 Paulinella micropora
CGCAACACAACACAACATAACACAGCACAACACAATACAACACAATACAACACAATACAACACAACACAACACAACACAGCACAGCACAGCACAACATAACACAACACAACACAGCACAATACAACACAATACAACACAATACAACATAACACAACACAACACAATACAACACAATACAACACAACACAACAGAACACAATACAATACAACACACAACACAACACAACACAGCACAACACAGCACAACATAACACAACACAACACAACAACACAGCACAACACAACACAACACAATACAGCACAACACAACACAACACAGCACAGCTCAACACAACACAGCACAACACAGCACAACACAACACAACACAACACAATACAATACAACACAATACAACACAATACAACACAGCACAACACAACACGACACAACACAACACAGCACAGCACAACATAACACAACACAACACAAGACAACACAACACAGCACAACACAACACAAAACAACACAACACAACACAGCGCAATACAACACAACACAACACAGCACAACACAACACAACACAACACAACACAGCACAACACAGCACAACACAACACAACACAACACAACACAATACACCACAGCACAACACAGCACAGCGCAACACAGCACAACACAGCACAGCACAACACAACACAGCACAACACAACACAACACAACACAACACAGCACAACACAACACAACACAGCACAACACAACACACAACACAATACAACACAACACAGCACAACACAGCACAACACAATACAACACAGCACAGCACAACACAACACAGCACAACACAACACAACACAACACAGCACAGCACAACACAGCACAGCACAACTCACATCACACCTCACAAGACTATGCAACACACATTACCAATACCAAGCAACAACGCAGCGATTACAATACCACCACCACAACACAGAAGTGACCAGAACAAATCTTAAGTCATGAATGAGAAGATTGAAGCGGCATAGCCTGAACACCTGACCTATCTATCTATCTGTCTATCTATCTATCTATCTATCTATCTATCTATCTATCTATCTATCTATCTATGTATCTATCTATCTATCTATCTTGCTTGTGTGCTTAGGTATGCAGCCTGACAGCGTCTACAGCCTAGGCAGTCTATCTATCTATCTATCTATCTATCTATCTATCGTGTAGAACCTTCAGACTGCATACATTCTAAGCTTAGTGCTTCCTCCCAGCCCGCTACCCAGCCTCCGTCTGGAGGCGGGGTGGAATGGATGCCTATGTCTTCGGATATGCAGAGCTGATAGACCAAACATATCTATCTATCTATCTTGCTTGTTCGCTTAGGTGCGCAGCCTGACAGCGTCTACAGCCTAGGCAGTCTATCTATCTATCTATCTATCTATCTATCTATCTATCTATCTATCTATCTATCTATCTATCTATCTATTCTATCTATCTATCTATCTATCTATCTATCTATCTATCTATCTATCTATCTATCTATCTATCTATCTATCTATCTATCTTGCTTGTTTGCTTAGGTGCGCAGCCTGACAGCGTCTACAGCCTAGGCAATCTTGACGGGGAGCTGCAGCCTCTGCAGGTCAGCCTAGGCAGTCTTGACGGGGACCTGCAGCCTCTGCAGGTCAGCCTAGCAGGTCAGCCTAGGCAGTCTTGACGGGGAGCTGCAGCAGCCTCTGCAAGTCGTCTACAGCCTAGGCAGTCTTGACGGGGAGCTGCTGCAGCCTCTGCAGGTCAGCCTAGGCAGTCTTGACGGGGAGCTGCAGCCTCTGCAGGTCAGCCTAGGCAGTCTTGACGGGGAGCTGCAGCCTCTGCAGGTCAGCCTAGGCAGTCTTGACGGGGAGCTGCTGCAGCCTCTGCAGGTCAGCCTAGGCAGTCTTGACGGGGAGCTGCAGCAGCCTCTGCAAGTCGTCTACAGCCTAGGCAGTCTTGACGGGGAGCTGCTGCAGCCTCTGCAGGTCAGCCTAGGCAGTCTTGACGGGGAGCTGCAGCAGCCTCTGCAGGCGCAGGCAGCACAGCGAGAGGCTGTTTGCGGCAACACAGACAACACAGACAACAGCCAGGTTGGTGTGGAGCTGAACACCTTCCGACCTACCTACCTCCTCACCAACCTCCCATCACACCTACCTATTTACCTACCTGCCAACCTACCTACCTTCCTACTTACCTACCTATCTACTTACCTACCTACCTACCTACCTACCTACCTACCTACCCTACCCTACCTACCTACCTACCCTACCCTACCAACTTACTCACTGACCTAAACAGGCGAGCAACAACCGGAAAAGCCTGAACAATGTACCTATCTACCTACCTACCTACCTACCTACCTACCTACCTACCTACTTGCCTACCTATCTGCAGGCATGTAACAAGCAGAAAAGCCTCCTAGCTTCCTACATACCTACCTTCTTACCTACCTACCTACCTACCTACCTACCTACCTACCTACTTGCCTACCTATCTGCAGACATGTAACAAGCAGAAAAGCCTGCCTACCTACCTACCTTCTTACCTACCTACCTACCTACCTACCTACCTACCTACCTACTTGCCTACCTACATACAGGCGAGAAACACGCAGAAAAGCCTGACAAACCTACCTACCTATCTACCAACCTACATACTTATCTACCTACCTGTCTATCCCTAGCAACCTGACCAAGCGATCTCTACCTACCTATCTACCTATATTCCTACTTGCCTACCTACTTGCCTACCTACCTACAGAAAGCAACACGCGGGAAAGTCTAAATAACCTACCTACCTCACTACCAACCTACACACCTACCACCTACTTGCCTACCTACCTACCTATAAGGCAAGTGATAAGCGGGAACAGCGTGAACTACCTACCTACCTATCAATGTACCTATCTACCTACCTGTCTACCTATCAATGTACCTATCTACCTACCTACCTATCAATGTACCTATCAACCTATCTATCTACCTATCAATGTACCTATCAACCTACTTGCCTATCTACCTATCTACCTACCTATCTACCTACCTATCTACCTACCTATCTACCTACCTATCTACCTACCTATCTACCTACCTATCTACCTACCTATCTACCTATCTATCTACCTACCTATCTACCTACCTGTCTACCTACCTACAGGCAAGTCATAAGCGGCATAACCTCAACTACTGACCTATCTATCTATCTATCTATCTATCTATCTATCTAACTATCTATCTATCTATCTATCTATCTGTCTGTCTATCTATCTATCTATCTATCTATCTATCTATCTATCTATGTACCTATATATGTATCTATCTATCTATCTATCTATCTATCTATCTATCTATCTATCTATCTATCTATCACCTACCTACCTATCTACTGCAACCAGCGGAAAAAAGCCTCCTACCTAGTACCTCTTTCTAACTATCTTATCTTCATACCTATCTACCTATCTACCTACCTTCGGGCAAGGAATGAGCGGGAAGACTGAAGAGCAGCAGCGACGAGCACATCATCTATCTATCTATCTATCTATCTATCTATCTATCTATCTATCGATCGATCGATCTATCTATCTATCTATATATCTATCTATCTATCTATCTATCTATCTATCTATCTATCTCTCCTCTCCTCTCCTTTCCAATGTCGTTTTCAATTTACTACTTGACCTCCTATCATCGTTGACCAAAAACAAAGGATACCACTTCAAACACAAGAACTCAACAGATGAAGTAGTCGTGCACGAAGCTGCCTATGCTGACGACCTCAAACTACACAGCCGATCCACGAAACACTTTCAAATTGTCCATCAACATGATAGACAAATTTCTGACATGGACCAGAACAATGGCCGCGAAACCGCCCAAATTCAAAAGCCTTGCTTTCAAATATTGGACTAAAGCCGGCGACCACAAGGGACTCAAACGATTAATGCCGATATCGTTCCCACCGTTCGACCCCGCCCTTACTATTACTGGCAAACCCATTGACTTCATCGCTGACAAGCCCTTCAAAGACCTCGGATAGATTCTCTACCATGACCTCAGCGAAAACGAACAACGAGCAGAAATCCAAAAGAAGTTCATTCTTTCTATGCAAGCCATCGATAGCTGCTCGATCAAATGCTTTATGAAACTTTGGCTCTACCAACACTAGTCTGTCCAGTCACTTGCTTGGCCATTTCTCATTTATGACCTCTGCTTATCTTTCGCCAAAACCCTTGAGAAAATTGCGACCCGTTTCCTCAAAAAATTGGCCAACATCTACAAAAGAGCTCTGGTCTCTTGCCTTCACCGCCCACGCTCGAAATTCGGTCTACAGCTCCAGTCCATCGTTTCTTTTTACCAGCGACTTCAAATCAACCATGCTCACATTCTGAAGTACTGCCCAGATAAACACCTCTCGTCCATCTATGCGATGAACCTGACGAAACACGAAACGTTTCGAACTGTCTGGAAACCAGAGCCTGTGCTCGAAAAGCTTGAGGAACAAGTTGATTTTGAATTCAAACATCGAGGCCAATCCGATCATCTCGGACTTGGCCATGGTCGCTACCCACGAGAACATTCCATCACAGACCGCAAAGACAGGATTTTAGAGTTAGCTGCTGAGACACTACTTGAGACAACCACAGTGCATGACATGGACAAAGCTATGCAAGGGTGTTTTCTTCGTTTTGAAGACGCATGCTCCTTTGACCTCTCCTGGGCTCGCCTCATCGAAACCCGTAATCCCCGTTTAATCTCTTGTGTCATCAACGCAAGCACAAACTCTGTCATTACCCCCGACCTTAGAGGTCTGTGGGGAATCATTCCCAACAACAAGTGTGCTCTCTGTTCTGGTCAAGCACATTAATGTCACATCCTCTCCGGATGCCATGTTGCCCTCAAACAAGGCCGTTATACCTGGCGTCACGACTCTGTGCTTCGCACTATTGAAGCTCCCCTTCAAAAATACATCGAGAGCCATAACAAACGCTCCCCAGA
>WBZZ01004565.1:50000-95000 GCA_019918135.1 Paulinella micropora
TATGTATGTTATGTATGTTATGTTATGTATGTATATATGTATGTATATATGTATGTATGTATGTATGTATGTATGTATGTTGTATGTATGTTGTATGTATGTATGTATGTATGTATGTATGTATGTATGTATGTGTGTATGTATGTATGTATGTATGTATGTATGTATGCATGCACGTATGTACGCATGTATATGTATTCATGTTATGACTAGGAGAAGGCGGTTCTTGAGCGCGAGGTTGCAGCCCATGGTAATAACGGGCCCTTTCTCCCTCATTCTTCCTTCTTCTCCTCGGCCCACCCTGGCCGGACACGGCGAAATGCCAATATCTCCCTGGATGGGCCGGCCGGGTCCGTTTCGCTGAGCACGCGGCTGCAGCGGCCCATTGTGCAGACGTCTTCGTCGTCGCGACGTAGCTCGCTCTTGCAGGTAACATGTAGATCTGGATGTGGATCTTGATCTTGATCTTGATCTTGATCTTGATCTTGATCTTGATCTTGATCTTGATCTTGATCTTGATCTTAATCTTGATGTAAATGTAGATGTAGATTTAGATGTAGATGTAGATGTATATGTATGTAGATGAAGATGTAGATGTAGATGTAGATGTAGATGTAGATGTAGACGTAGACGTAGACGTAGACGTAGATGTAGATGTAGATGTAGATGTAGATGTAGATGTAGATGTAGATGTAGATGTAGATGTAGATGTAGATATAGCTGGTTCTGTGCATGTTGGCTGTTGCAGGGGATCAGCCCCATCAAGACGGCCAGGTATGTATCTAGTGTATTTCCGAACGTATATCCATATCTATCTCCGTATCCACATCTAAATCTATATCTAGATCCATATCTGTATTTATATCTTTTTATACATCTGCATCTACATCTATTTCTACATCCATATTCCGACCCATATCTATACTTAGTATCTATTCTATATCCATGCCCATATCTGTATCCACATGTATATATCTCCAGGCCAGCACGTGCTGCCCCACCTCGACCTGAGCCTCCAGCTGTACCAGAAAATGTAGATCTACACAATCCCTCTTCACCGGAGAGGTTGCGGTGGGTACCACCTGGTCCACTCACACTGGGCAGCTCGCCCGGGCGGCCCGCGACACGACGATCTCCCGCGAAAAGTCGCAGGCCAAAGAGTCCTGACATGGCGGCCGGACCTACCCGACCAACACGCGCGACCGTAACCGCAGCCGCCGCTGCACGTGGTCAGCGATTGCCAGTCAAGGTGGGTGGTCGCGCGAGGAAAGCCCGCGCGCGATCCTGACTGACCTGACCTCTCGGGATGTGATGTCGTTATTAATATACATGTATAAATTACTAATACAACTTTCAGTGGCAAAGATTGTGACGGTTGTGTCCAACGCACTTTGTTGTATTAATTTAATACTTCAACTTCAACTTGAAAAGTTATTCAAGTTATTAATAATTCTTTACTCGAATATCATGAGTCACTTCTGATCAAGTTCAGCCTGGAGTCAGTGCTGTAGTCGGAGTGAAATATACTATCACCTGCCGAGTTGACACTTTATCGTGGCAGACTCCAGTCATTGTATTTCAAGCGTCGTGTTCATACTCATAGGATCATAATCCACTGACTCGCTTCACGTCGGCGGGGTCGAGATCACGGGAGTGTGCACCTTGCTCGTAAGCTTCAAGTTCACCCCGGCTCCACCTCAAGGTATTGGTTGCCGCTCTTCCCGTAGCTGATATTCTCTTGGGGAACACAGCAACACTTATGTCCGCTGGAACGGCCGCCGCCGAACGGCACTGCGATCTTTACAACAAAAACTTTGAAGGGCGATAATTAAAGAAATATTAAAAACTCAGAGTCGAAAACTTATAGTTGCCTCCCGGAGTCAGTTTTCAACTGGATCCGGGGGCACACTAAAACTTGTGACGATCTAGTATTATAAAAAACATACTAATATGCCCCATTTATGCATAAAAGCGATGGAAAATAATTAAAGTGGCTCCGGGAGTTTTTTTTTACACTTTCAACTTTTTTTTTTCAACTTTTTTTTTTTAAATCTGCATCCGGCGTAGCTTCCGGCCCGGCTCATTGTTCACTTCTGATCTCTGTGTAAGACTGTGGTTTCTGCCATATACCCACATGTGTGACTTTCAAGAATAATCATTTAATAACAGGGGTTTACCAAACCTCGAGTGACCGTGCTCACCCCTTTGCCAAAGGTGGTTAAGCAAGTGCAAGTTTAAGTTTGAGTTTAAGGGTAAGGGTAAGGTAAGGGTAAAGGGTTTTGGTGTGTGCTTAGTTGCCAAGGTTTGTGCGGGATGCTCACGACGAAGGTTGTGAGACGGACTGAGTCGTGTTGCAAGACTAGTTTAGGTTGGTTTGGTTGTGTGGTTACGGATGTGGTTGCGTTAAAATGGAAACGTTGGTAGTACGGTCAAAGTGAGAAAATTAAGAGTTGATATGGGTAAAAAGGGAAATTACTTCTGTAAAAAGGGAGTTTTCCAATACACCTTAGGCGACAAATTACTGGTAGGGTGGAAATAAGTTTGACAGATTCCATTTCGTATAGTAAATTACTAGTTCCTCAGTGATTTTATTAGTTCCCCCGGTTAGTCAAGCCGGGAGCCTGTGGGGCAAGAGGAGAACAGGGTAAGGATGAAGGTGGTATATTTGAGGTGTGTTAGTTACTTTCGGATTTGTAGAAAGGTTAATGGGATTAGTGCGTGGTTCTGTAGCTTTGCTAGTGGGGTCACCATGAATCAATAGCTTGTGGAAAGGAATTGCATAGGAACTGCCATTGTTCGGCGTATGTCTGTAAGTGCCATCGGTTGGTAAATGAGCAAAGGTGCCTATGATAATGGCCAGGTCCCGCCATTCGTCAGGGCAAAGGAAGTATATTCGATCAAGGGCGGCTTTCCAGACAGAGCTCGGATAGGGAATCTCCACCATAAGTTGTATTGTTGCCGAGAGGAGAAGATTTTGGGAAGTGGTTTGGCGTGCGAAGTTGGCTAGCATTCCGACCAGGGTGCCATGGAGTATCGTACGGTTGATGTAGTGGGAGTAGGGTGGAAGGCGTGGTATTGGCTGCTGGTTGTTGGTCATCATATCCGTCCAGTTCTTGAAGAGTGGTCGAATATTGAAGCCTCGAGTTGGTTCCTGGTGTAGTTGGATCGATACCCCTGCGAAATCCACAATGAAGGTAGCATCTTTCTGCGTTGGAGTATTCTCTTCAAGTTCAAGGCCCCCAGTATAGGCGTGAGGTTGTGTTGGGGACTCGATAGTTGTGCCAGAGTCACGTATTGTTTGCAATAGTTTATGGGCTTCATTGGCTTCTAGTTCGTTGTTCCAATTGGCAAGTACGAGTAGTAGGAGGTCGTCGATTTGGCGTATGCCATAGATTTGTTTTGCGAAAGATGTGCTTAGAAGGGTGCGAATAAGAACTGCTTCATAGCACATGCATTTCATTGTGCCAGGGGTGAGGAGAGGTATCCATCAATCGGGCATCCGTCTTTTTGGACAAAGACAGCGTCTCCAAGAGTAAAGTGAGAGTGGGCAAAGTCGAGGGACACCATGTTGATGATGTCGTCAAAGGTGAAGGCGAAATAGTCATGCGGAGCGTAGCTTCGATTCCATCCGACATCATACTTGCCATTTTCCTTGCGGGTTTTGGAGATGTAGACGACGGGTTTCCAGTTTCGACTTTGCGGGGATTGGAAGGTGATGTACGCAAGGGCCAAGCGTAGAGATTGCATCGTGCTGGATTGGGCCAGCCATGTGAACATTTGCTTGACGTCAAATTGGAAAACTCGGATAGTTCGTTCCGAGTCCTCTGTGGCATTGAGGTTCGAGAAGATCTTGTATGCACAATTGAGATGGGATCGGATTTCATCAAGTCTGTTGAGGTTGAAGGTGCGGACACGACGAGAGAGTTCAAGGGTTAGGAAGCTTAGGACTTTGCCAACCCTGCGTAGGATTGAGCGCCTGGTGAACGGGCTTGATTGCAGATAAGTCTGGTTTTGTTCACAGGGCCTTTGTTTTTCGGTAAGAGAGTTGTGGAGTGGATTGCTATTTTTCGAGATCTAAGGGATCCAAAGCGCTGAAGGTTGTGTTGTTGGAAATCAGTGCGGTAGGCGTGTAGTAGTTCTTTGCGATTCGTTGACACAGGCATGAACGAAGGCGCCTTTATTACTTCTTTTTGTATGCGTTCCCAGGTGAGGACCGGGCAATAACATTCGGCCCATAGTTGATTGTTGTTCTTGTCTAGTGCTTGGACCACCATGCGGGATAGATATACTTGGACCAACATGACATCTTTCTCAGAAACGGAGTTCGGTGGTGGTTTTGGGCAGGTTTTGCTGAGGTTTTTATAGGTATCGATAAGACGACTGAATAGGTGTTTGTTGCGATGGGGTAGTGCTTCAGCCATGGCGTAGAGTAGATTGATCCAGGCTTTGCAGTCGAGTCTATCTTCATCTGATGTGTCTAGTGTTGCATTTGGTTGCGTTTGTTTACGTTCGAAGTTAATTGTCGGTAGGCGTAGGATTAAAGGAGATGGTGGAGCCCAGGAGAGACTTGAGGATAAAGCCCAGTGTTGGGTGTGGTATCGTAGCTGCACTTAGTTTGCCAACACGTCCTATGACTCCTTGTGCCGTTGCTGGCCGGAATGAGGCATGTGATGAAAATAAGCGTTTCGGCCAAGTTTTGCAGGTGCAAGCTGGTCGTCTCATGGTGTGTGGTTGGAGTCTGAACTTGGCAAGGTGTCGTGGGGCATTGATGAGTCTTGATGCGATTGAGCTCGGTCGTTTGTAGCTGATCTTGCATGGGGAGAGAGAAGTTTTCCTGATATTTCTATCGGAGAGAAAGACACGTAAAATTTGCTCTTGTATGGCTCTCAGAGATCTTCTGTTGATGCACATTCTGTCGTTCATTTGCATGGTAAAGGCTTTGTTGGATAGGATGAGGGGATGCTTCTTCCTTTGGTGATGGGAGAGTACGTTGCAAGCATAGAGTTTTGTGCGGTCACCGTGATTCTCGATACTTTGCGCTTGTTGCCATACTCGTAGTGCCTGGTAGGCTGTTGCTTTCCTTATGTGTTTGATCCAGCGGTGGGGATGGTAGGCAATGAGTTCAACGCGTAGGTCTTCAGTCCAGTACCATTTCCGTGTTTTCTGAGACGGAAGACAGTGCCCGGATCGAGGTCATCGTAGATGGAAGAGATTGAGTGACGTATTAGAGAGGAGCCTTTGGAATGGCTTCCCAGTAGGTAAGGTTGCTGGTATGTCGCTGGGAATTGGTCAGGCTTCTATATTGCATGTTGCATCTGTGCGGTTTGTCGTAGCGGCAAACTTCATGCGGGAAACCGTACGGTTGCGGGAGAATGGTTTTGGGAGGTCTGTGTGTCGAAAGGTGATTGAAGGATAAGCTCTGCGTTTCATGTTTAGGGTCGGTTTCAGCCAGGCGATGAACTTCGCGTCCATGCGTCGTCGATTGGTTCGTGCCGAGTTCTGTTCCATTTTGGTTTCCAAGTTTGGTGGCGTTCCCATTAGGAGTAGGGGTATTGATGTAAAACGGTGCATTCCTAGTTTGTGGCCAAAGGCAAGTAAGCGTGTCTGTCCTGGGTCGCAGTGTCGTGAGTCGCTGAAGTTGCGCATTCCTCTTAATTCAGATTTCATCCTCTTTTCCCATTGGAAGGATTAACCAATTTAGCTGTGTGTAGTTCCGGGTGCCACGATACCGTAGATGACTTGCATGCGGCCAGGGTCAGGGATGTCAAATGGAAATGCGGCTCTATTTTGTCGTTGCAGTAGGCAGAGCATCGTTTTAAAGCGACGGAGGGCAGGGTCAGTGTTGTTGAATATCAGGGCTGCGACCAGCATATAGTATGTTGTTTTCATGAGAGGTGTATACGCCGACCATTTTATTCTTTTCGATTGAGTTAGGGCTAGTCTTGAGTTCAGGAGCTGTGTGTTGAGTAGCCGAAATAGTCGTCGAGCGATTGCAAAGTTAGTGGATATCGTTATGGAGTGCTGCTGGTGCTCAGCGGAGATCCATCCAGATAGTTTAACTAGGTTACGTACTCTGTTGTTGAGTTTGCGGAGAGTGCGTAGAGATTCCTCGATCCAGCGAAAACACTCCAGACATCCCTAGGTTGTCTTCTTTGCGTTTTTCTGTCTTTTGCCTGATGGTCTGCTTGAGCGTAGTGTGGGAGAGAGAGCGGCTTGGGCCGGGTTCGCGTCCTTGGAGGCAGATTTCGGCTGTTCGGTCTGTTGTTCTGGATCTTTCTTTTCCTTCTGTTCCGGTTCTTCATTGGTTTCCTTCTCTTCGACCAGATGCGCGGGATTGCTCTTGCTGTCATCGATTGGAGGCTGAGGTTTGACTGCGTTTTGTTCTGCCATCGGTGGGATGTCTTCCGCAGGGTTGTTATCGGCAGGTGCGGGGGGAGTCTGTTGCTGTTGCTTTGTCGATTCCTCAGGGACATCCTTGGACTTGGTCAGGTCAACGGTCTCGATCGCTGGGGACGCTGTCTTCTGCGTCTTCGATGAAGAGCTGCTGCTGCTGCTGCTGCCGGTGACATCTTCCGAAGCGGCCTGGCGAAGGGGTGTGACACGGGAATCACATCTCACTACAGACGAGACAGGCGTTGTAGTGGGTCCTGTGGGAGGTGTGTTAGCTGCAGTGCACGTGGTATTGGAGGGATTGCTGTTAGCTCCAGAGTTGGCATGTGACGCTGCTACTATCTCTCGTGCTTGAGTGAGAAGGTTGGTGATAGTAGGCATGTTGGCGAGGAACGTTAAGTAAGCTTGTTGTTGCTCATCGGTGCCGAATGGTAGGTTAGTTTTGTTTGCGTTCGTAGGGGGCGGGGCAGTTGAGGACAATGATGATGATGACGATGACGATGATGATGATGATGCCGAGCTTGCCACGTTTGTTGTAGTTGATGCTGCATTCGCCTGACGTCGAGCTACAGGTCGGGGTCCAGGTAAGCTAGAGAGATCAACTGGATTGGGTATAGACCTCGCTTGGAGCCGTGCTTGCTTGCGAGAGAGCTGGAGGTGGGCTGGTCTTGGGTCAAGGCCTAGCGCACGGAATAGTAAAGCATCATTTCCTTTTTCCTCTGGGTCATCATCGCTAAGGGGGTCATTAGTGGTATAGTAAGCTGAGATCTTTGTCAGAGGTAGTGGTTTAGGTGGGACTAGTAGGGCATGGGGGTTGCGTAAGCGAGTGTGGGGGACCGGAGAGTGATCCTCATAGACTTCATCTTCTTCCAAAGCCATGCTTCCTGTTTCTTCCGTTGGCGCTTCTGCGTCTGATGTCAATAGTTTGGGCGATTGAGTATTCTGCGGGGTGGGTGAGCGCAAGCTACTGTCAAAGGACAAGAAAGAGTTATTTGTGGTAGTTTGATAATGAGGGCTGGTTGTAAAGTAGTTATGAGTGGGGTATTTTAGGTTTTGGGATAGTGTTGGCGAGAACCCTGAGGAGGAGCTGCTTTGAGACTCTTCGTCGTCCAAGGTCTCTGGTTGTTTGACGCGGCCAGTCTTCGCTGCTTCGATCGTTGCTTTGCTTAGTGCTTCTTGCTTTGTCCGGTTAGGCGACTTGTCTTCAATCTGCGAGAGGAGAGTTTCAATGAAAGCGCGGTGTGCTCCGCCATAGAAAGGGATAAGGAGTGGTAAGCGTGGGGTTCTTGAGATAGGGGTGTTTATCCAAGCATCGATTCGTTGTTCGTCTTTCATTTCTTGGCCTTCTGCTCCAAGCTCTACTTTCTGACTACGGGAAAGTAAATTGAACTTCCAATCACGAGCCTGCCCATTAGTGAATTCCATGAGGAGTGTAGTATGACATACATCAAGGGTGATTAGCCGATCAAAGTGTAGGGGTGGGACTGCTTGTTTGTTTCTTTGTCTTGGCTGCCTCTGTTGCTGCAACTTCTCTTGTTCTTTTTCTCGTTCTCTGTCTGCTCTGAGCTTTTCCATACTCTTTTGATAGGGGTTGGGAGAGCGAGGGCGAGTAGTGTTTTGTTCTTGTTTTTGTGGTGAGTGAGTGAAGTCAGGTTCGTAGCTGTGCTTAGAGCTTTGATGCGAAGATGATTAATGCCGATCTTGCTGTCTGTCCCCACGTTGACATTGCTCATAGTTGCTAGGTCGATTGCGCCTTGTTGTGTCTGGGGACGGTGACCGTCTTTTTCCCGAGTGTGAGCTTTGAAGGCTTCGAGTAGGACTACGTGCTCGACGTGGATTGTAGTCTGATCTGTTGTTGTACTGCTGGCTAGATCGTTGCTGGTAGGTGCGGTGTGGTGATTCTCATTTCCGTCTGTGGTATGGGGAGGCGGACCTACTTCTTCGACGGTAGGAATCGCGATGTCGTTGAGACTGGGTTCCAGAGTTGTAGTTGCTTGAGCCTTCTCCAGTTCTTGAGGTCTTGTCTCTGCGATGATTGCTCATTGTAGGCGGTCTGGTAGGCCAGACGTGTCGAATCCCGAATCCTGAGGAGGGACAAGGATGCAGATGTAACTTTCAAGAATAGTCATTTAATAACAGGGGTTTACCAAACCTCGAGTGACCGTGCTCACCCCTTTGCCAAAGGTGGTTAAGCAAGTGCAAGTTTAAGTTTGAGTTTAAGGGTAAGGGTAAGGTAAGGGTAAAGGGTTTTGGTGTGTGCTTAGTTGCCAAGGTTTGTGCGGGATGCTCACGACGAAGGTTGTGAGACGGACTGAGTCGTGTTGCAAGACTAGTTTAGGTTGGTTTGGTTGTGTGGTTACGGATGTGGTTGCGTTAAAATGGAAACGTTGGTAGTACGGTCAAAGTGAGAAAATTACGAGTTGATATGGGTAAAAAGGGAAATTACTTTTGTAAAAAGGGAAGTTTTCCAGTGCACCTTAGGCGACAAATTACTGGTAGGGTGGAAATAAGTTTGACAGATTCCATTTCGTATAGTAAATTACTAGTTCCTCAGTGATTTTATTAACTTTTATGCATCAGTAAAAGTTATATAGCTATTTTGAGCGATTTCAAACGTTACATAGCTTGTTTTCAACTTAGGCTGCTCAAACCTACTTTGCGTCACCCTTGTTCTTGACAGTGTGGTTACGGTTTTTTCTATTTGCTTCTGTGTTAGCGTTTACATATATTTTTACATGTAAAACATGCAGCCTTTTAGTGGTATTAATACATCTGCGCGATGATGATCAAGTATTAGTCTGATTGCAAACTTTTTTTTCACGTTCACTCTTGTCACAAGTCACCTACCCTTGTCCACAAATTTACCGCAACGTCCGTGTTTCACGTGAACTTCAATAGTGGTAACTCAAGATAATAGAGAGTAGTTGATCTTTTCTATTAATAAAAAGGCCGGGCAGAGTCAGTTGACTTGATCCAATGATGGGCGCGGCGTCACTGTCACCTTCAAGTTGAAATCATTTCTGAACGAAGATAATCGAAAACTAGCCTAGTAGTATAGGGTCGCACTTCGGCACACTTTTTCACGACATACCACCCGCCACACAGAGACACACACCGGCCGGCCCGCAGGGACAAAATGGCTACGGCCAAGTAAGTTCGTATTTTAAATTAAAGTCATAAATATAGAGACACATACAGGATGACAAACGACGACACTGAAAAAACTGCGACAAGTCGCAGGTTTACGATTTCAAAAGGATGTATTATGATAAAGAATAATGAAAAGAGGCCGATGGTAAAAGTTCAATGGAGAGAAGGAGGTAAAACGATGTTTAAGAGTTTTAGTATTGGAAAACGAAGAACACAAGAACAAGCAATGGAAGAAGCAAAGAAATATCACGAGGAAAAAGTCAAACAAAAGTATGATGAATGGAAAGTTAATTATGATAAGGAAACAAAAGAAATCAAAAAAGAAAAGAAAAGGAGTTGGAAGAAGACTCCTTTCAAGTGTGAATGCGGAGTTGAAATAAATAGGAGTAGCAAAGCAAGACATATGAAATCAAACAGGCACACAGAAAAAATTTCTTCTAAACAAAACGAAGGGGTAATATATAAGGATACACAGGGAAACAAACAAGAGACACACGATGACAGAAAACAAACGACGATACAAATGTGATTGCGGTTCTGAAGTTGATATCGCTGAACACCGAAAGCGAATTCATTTCAATTCAAAAAAACATAAAAATTTCTTGAAAAACAAGAAGAAGAAAAGAAGCAAAAAGCAGAATGGGAAAGAATGATACAAAATATTAATAAAAGACGAGACAGCGATGACTGGTGTAATTTCTGTCATTACCGCGAACATAACTGTCATTGCGGACTCATTTCAATATAATAATAATAATATTTTTTTTGGCATCGTTCGCCCCGCCCGCCCCGCCAGCACCGCCCGCCCTGCCCTAATTTCCATCTAAACACAGGGACCCCCGTATATATAGACACGGAGGCACACGGCGACCACGGCGGGGGCAGACGATTGAGATAATATTTAATTTTCAAAAAAAATTTGTTAACCAATATATACGATGGAGACACACACTTACAACGGTATTCAGTATAGGTTGGACAGATTTAGGGAACAAAAAATTAATTATGAAATCAAAAGGGTCAGGGGGCAAGCTGTGCTTTACATAATACCTGAGGGGTATAAAAGAAAGTATAAGGTTGATACAACAACGGCCCAGAATTACTTGAACCGAGTAAGAGGCGCTGTTTACTTTCATGCTATGCCAGAAGCACCACCCTTACCGGTAGATGTACAACCGCAGTTTGAAGCGAAAGTGAGAGAAAGAAAAGAAAAGGTGAAAGACCTAATGCAGTATGCGAACTACGAAATCAAACACGTTGATAGAAAGAAGCACGTGCTGGGTGTTAATGAAAGCCAGTATTGGGTTAAACTTACTGGAAACTTCACTTCTTTCAGCATGAATGATATTCTACAGTTTATTGAGATAATACTGAACGACTTTATCAAAAGACAGATGCAAAATAGTATGGTTAGTGTGAGTATCAAGTTTTTAGATTACTATGGAGCGGTATCTACGGGTTTGAAAAAACTTAACGAGATTTCTGTCAGCGATGTTTTGGAAAGACTGTCAGCATTATTTCAAAGCAACGAAAGCCTTTATACAGACGAAAAGGGAACCAATATGGATAAGTTCAGGTTTGTTTTGAAATCTGTTGAAATGCCGACGGGCGGGACTAGGCTTCAAATAATTATAAGTTGGATGTATATAAAAAGAAAGGGGTAATTCAAATTAATAATACAGACAACATATGCTTAGCCAGAGCAATTGTTGTAGTAAAAGCAAAAAAAGAAAAACACGAAAAATTCAAAGTGATAAGGATGGGACGAAAGATACAGGAGGAGATGGCTTTGAAACTACACGAAGAAGCGAAAGTCATTCAGGATGTGTGCGGTATTCCTGAAATTAATACATTTGCTATCCACATTAAATACAATCTCGTTATTGTTGAATTCCCTGATAAAATAGTTTATAAGACAGATTTACTTGATGAGGCAGGCAAACGGCTTACGAACCTTTACATACTTAAGACAGAGAACCACTACGATGCGATAACTAATATGAAGTCTATGGTAGGTAAAGAAAACTTCTGTGAGTTATGCTTAAGAGGATTTCAAAAGCGACATGCCTGCGAATCTAAATGTAATATCTGCGAAACCAAAGACTGTAAGGGTATTAACGATAGAAGCAATTGGACTGATTGCTATTCGTGTAATAGAAAGTTTCCAAATACGGTCTGTTTCAACAACCACAAGAGGACGAACTGTGATATCAAAGCGAAATGTCTTTCGTGCGGCCTTAATTACAGGAGAAAGGACGAACACAAATGCGGTTATGCGAAATGTCGTAATTGTAAGAAACTTAAACCACTTGAACACCAATGTGAAATCGTGAAGAAAGACATATTACCTTTTTCAGAGAAATACATATTCTTTGACTTTGAAGCGACACAGGACACGGGCGAACACATTGTTAATCATGCGGAAAGCCAGTATTATGAGGCGAAGGAACCACCAGTTATCCATAAGAACATTGATGATTTCTGTAAGTGGGCTTTTGAACCTAAGCACAACGGCTTTACATTCATTGCTCATAACAGTCGCGGTTATGATTGTCAGTTTATTCTTAAGTGGTTGGTGGATAACGGACAGGCACCATTCGTCATTTATCAAGGCGGTAAGACTATGATGATGACTTTGAAGAAATACCGCTTCATTGATAGTTTGAGTTTCCTTACGATGCCGTTGTCAGACTTTCCTAAAACATTAGGATTGAAGGAACTTAAACAGGGTTTCTTCCCTCACTATTTCAATACGGATAAGAACAAAAATTATGTTGGTGTTATGCCTCATAAGAAGCACTACGGCTACGACGCGATGAAAGATAAGAAAAGAGCGGAATTCTTAGAATGGTATGAAAGCCAAAGAAACAACACATTTGATATGCGGAAGGAAATCGCCGAATACTGTCATAGCGATGTTGACATTTTGAGAAGGGGTTGTATGGATTTCAAAAAGCAGTTTCTAGAATTCGGTATTGACCCGTTTCAATATACAACTATTGCGAGTTGTGTTATGGCTTTGTATCGGGCTAAGTTTATGCCTGAGAATTCAATTGCTGTGTTGAAGGCGGAGAAGCAAAACAGGATTACCTCTCGGGCTTGTGTTGAATGGATAGCTTACAGAAGCAGGTTAGACAAAACAGATATCAAACATGCTTTCAATGGTGGTGAAAAAATGTTTAACTTAGGACAATCAAATGCGTACGTAGATGGCTGGGATGAAAAGACGAAAACCGCTTATGAATTTCACGGATGTCTCTGGCACGGATGTCCAAAGTGCTTTAATGGTAATACAATCAATACTAAGAAGAACAAGACGATGGGCGAACTATACAAGGCAACAATGAGACGAGAAAAAGAACTAAGCAAACAAGTCAGCAAACTAGTAACTATCTGGGAATGTGAATGGAGATTAATGAAAACGAGTGAAAGCCTAGCGGAAGATACTAATGAACGAATTACGGAACAAGAAGGACTGAACCCGCGAGAAGCAATGTTTGGAGGTAGAACGGATGCTCTAACATTGTATTGGAAATCACGGCACGATAACGAATATGCGAAATACGTTGACATATGCTCTCTGTATCTGACCGTTATGTTTTACGACCTTTACCCTAGCGGACACCATTCTATCATTAGACCGAACAACGACGACGACAGAAAGGAGATGAAAAACAAAATCATAAACAGAGAATATTTCGGAGTGGCTAAGGTTAAGATGCTACCGCCTAGAAAATTACTACACCCAGTTTTACAAAAGGCGGATAGAGGAAAGCTTATGTATTACTTATGCGACAAGTGCGGAATGACCGAACAAAAGGATGAATGTAAGCACGCCGATAACGAGCGAGCAATAACGGGCACGTGGGCAACTCCCGAAATCTACAAGGCCTTAGACAAAGGCTACAAGCTAAGTAAGGTATATGAAGTATGGCACTGGAAGGAACAGAGCAGTAGCCTGTTCAAAGATTACATAAAAACTTTCTTAAAGGTTAAACAAGAGGCAAGCGGATATCCTGATGGCTGTATTACACAGGAACAAAAAAGAAACTAAATTGACAGTATGGAAGTCAGGATGGGAATTAAGATGGATGAAAACAAAATAGAAGAAAACCCAGGACGGCGAGCGGTTGCTAAGTTGTGCTTGAATAGCCTGTGGGGTAAGTTTGGTGAAAAGCAAAACAAAACTAAAAACAAAATGATAAAAGACAAAGATACCTTATACAAGTTAATGAGCGATAAGTCAGTCGATAACATAAACATAAACATTATTAACGACAAAATAATAGAAGCGAGTTATGACCTTAAACAGGATGCGGTAAGCGACCCCGTGAAAACAAATATTGTAGTTGCTTTATTTACGACTTGCCACGCTAGGATTAGACTATATGAGATGATGGACAAACTAGGCAACAGAATTCTATACCACGATACGGACAGTGTTATATACACGACAGACTTAACGAAAGGCGAAACAGATGTGAAAACGGGTAAGTTGTTAGGCGAATGGACGGACGAACTACACGGAGCAAGGATTATGACCTTTATCGGAGGCGGTCCAAAGTGTTATGGATATGTATTAGATAACGGCAAAGCAAGTATGAAAGTCAAAGGCTTTAGTATGAATTATGAAAACAATAAATCATTAAATTTACCAAATATGTTAAGTGTCATTAGTTGCGGACTTGGTATTAAAAACAGCGACCTTATTGAGAACGGCAAGAATGAATTGTTAGAGTTGCTTAAGACTCAGGAAGAAAAATTGATTGCTAAACGAATTGAAAAATCTGGTAAAGTTGTTATTGTAGAAAACAGCAAGATAACTAGAGACAAGCAACAGAAAAAAATAACGAGCGAATACTTAGAAAAAATATTCAGCTTTACTTACACTAAAAGAAATATTATAGGTATTGTAGATAATGCGATTGAAACTAGACCATTCGGTTATTAAATGAAAAATATTTAAAGATTATTTATTTTTTGCCTTTTTACCTCTACCCTTAAAACTTCTAATCGTATGAACGCCCCTCGTCGGCTTCACTAACTTAGTATTTACCGCAGTCGCTCCCAGCAATGATACAGGGTCAAATGCGGTTCGGTAGTTCGTCGTTAGCTTCGCAGTCTTCGCCCTCTTACCTTTCGGATTTACCTTGACTGCTACTCGGTCAATTACTCCTTCAATGAGGTCTCTTGTGCTACTGCCTTTATTGTATGTTGTAGCCTTTACACCCGTTTGTCGGCTTAAATCTTTTGCTATCGTGCCACCTAACGAATGACCCGTCAGCTCTACATTTTCTTTACCATATTTCTTTATTACTTCATTAACCAGCTTCTGCTCTTCTTTATATCTCGGTGTTCTTTTCAATACTCCCTTCACCAATGCGACATCTGTGAGTAAGTCTCGCTTATCTACACTTCCCCTAAATGCGACAATAGCTTTACCATCTTTTTCATACACTGTTGATTTTTCTTTGCTGGCGACTGGCTTCCATCCGTCCGCACCTTTTCTCTCTGACGAAGACAAATAGACATCCTCAGATAACTCCGCACTGCCTCCCTTCTGCTTCCTGTATTCTTTACCAGCTTTTTTCAATGCTTCCTTATAGCTTATGTTATGCTTAACAGAGTAAGCCTTTACGAACTGTATCCATTCAGACATTCGCGGAGACTTCGCCTCCGCACCTCCACGGTTTTGGTTGCAAAGCTACGTTTGCAAAAACGTATGAAGCTTTTTCAAAAGGTTCCTATATTAATTATTTAATTTTTTTATTTTTTATACTCCCTACTATATACCCTACGGGCATAGACCGTATACACTCTACTATGTCCACCCTCACGAGACTGTGCGAGAAGTTCGAACAACTCTCAATCGAAAACAAAAAGAAATCATTTTCTCTCGCTGATCTTCAAAAGGTAATCCACGAAGAAATTCAAGCTATTGAAGAAAGAAAAGCATCTCAACCGAAAGACGTGTTTCATTTCGGCAAATACCGCGGAAAAAAATAGAAGACATCGCTAAGATTGATAAGCCATATATTGAATGGTTAGTCCGTCAGCCGTGGGTCCAAAATAAGGATGAATTGAAGAAGTATTTGTAAAGTCTTTGTATTTTTTTTTTTGCTTCCGCAAAGGGGGGTGCGGGGGGCGAAGACCCCTGCTAGTGATCTTCTAAGAAATTAACGATAACACTCACATTTCCTCCATTATTAACAGTCGCGACAGACTTTTGTAAAAATGTTAGATTTTCACCAGGAGAAAGTTGTATGTCGTAATCTCGCAGGTCAATAAGTTGGCTAGAAGTAGCATTAACATACAGTTTAAGAATGACGTCTGTTACAGTGGCCCCACCGAGGGCAGTCGCAGCGATGTCCTTTGATACGATTGAAGTTTTAGAATCAATATCAGCAAAGTTCTCCCCCGTAAGTGCTCCAGTCGTTTTCACAATTTGCACTATGTTAACTTTAGCATCTTCGTTTGATATGCTCACAAGAGATGGATAAACGATTGAATAATTTGTCGCACCGCCATTAAAAGTTGTTTTATTTTTTATGCTGAGAATTGGGCTTTCAGTCGTGCTCGCTGGCTCACTTCCTTCCACTTCGTTTGATATGCTTGAATTAATCGTGTTGGGTCCCTCAATAAACATACTACAACTCGCCGTTTTCAAACTTTGTATTCCAGTTCCACCATTATTAAATAGTCGTGCCACAAATGGGAGAGCTGTATTTCGTAGACTGACACCAGTGTTGGCATTCGCATACTTAATCATATGGACTTGCTGGAATTCACCTGTATTTGGATTCTCAATTGAAAACTTAATAGCACCAAAGCCCAAGTATTGAAATTGAATTTGAAATACATTTCCCTTCGTCCAAACCATGTTAGGCATATCTCCCGTTCCATTACACGGGTCATTCCAAGCCGCTTGTGGAAACAAGGTAGGCACTCCTGCTTTTGTGTGGAGAATATTCATACCGTCATTTTTGGTCTTGTAAAAATAGAAACCATTATCTAATACGCTATCACCAATTCCAATAAATGAATAATAATCTTTAGTTTCATCAGTATTCCATAAGGCAGTGAAGCGACACATGACTCCCATACCGGTTCTGTATTTTATTCTTTTTTTGCTCACCATAATGGCATCAGCGGTAGTTTTTGCGTCTGTTTTTAATTCAGCCATATTCTCATTTAATGCTACTGTCGCATTAGTTTGAGTTAATGTCCATATCCATGTATTAACTGTGTACGGAAAGATTTCCTGTAATACTGGAGTTAGTGAGCTGGTTAAAGCTTCACCAAAGGCGGTTTTCATATTATTTGTTTCAATGTGGCCGTCATACCCGACTTTGACATTCACAAAGTCCCCGTCCGGATTTTGTGCGACTAAATTTCGCTGATGAGTGGTCATAGTTCCTATATTGTTAAAAAAATAAATAATCTATCAAAAATTAATTACGAGATGGTAATCATATTCGCCTTAACCTGAACCTCTCGCTGAGTGATCGCCACAGTGTAATGGTTGAAGGCGGCATTCGCGGTGGTCGCAATAAACTCCCATCGTCGCTCAGTATCAAGGCTTAAACCACTGATTTCATTTTGGTCCTTGCTATATAGCGGACGGGTATTATCCCAAGCATCCGCCCAGAACCAGTTGTATTTATAAACATCGTTATTCAACAAGGTCGAACCCTCAATCTTTGGTTTCAGGTACATATAGTCTTCTTCGGCGGCACAGTCAATGTTGAATTCTTGCTGGCGGGCGCCATCCAGAGTAGTGTAAAAATTGACAACCTTAGCGGCGGCACGGTTATCGTTGTCATAAGCTGTGTTCTTCCTTTCTTCGGTGTTAAAAACAGAGTGATAAATCTTCTTCAAACGGCGACCGTGTCCGCGGTCAAATCGCATAATAATGTTTTGACTTGTGCTTGCTTGTGTCGTATTTTTGTAAACATAGGGATAATCAATATTGAAGCTCATACCTTCAGGGCTAGCAATCTTCTGCTGGATTGATTGAATGACGTCGGGGTTCGTTTCAACCGCAAGAAATAAGGCGAGATTGGTGACGTTGGCAGATACAGCCATAGGCATGGTAGCATTTAGTCCAGCAACATAAGCAGTGCTAATAGCAGTAGCAGCACCATTCGTCACCGTATAACCGGTTCTGTCAGTAGCTCCACACAATTCGCATAGTCAAAATCTCTGGAAACATAATAGTCTTATCAAGTGCGAAAATAGTGTTAATAATCATACCCAAAGGAATTTTAACATTAATGGCCAGAGCGGCATTCGCTCCACTTCCCACAAGATACTTCGTCTCGTTGTAATTAACATTTACGGCGGACAAAGCTCCAACACCAGTAGTCAAAGCAGCATCATCATGACGACGAGCGGCAATCACAGGCTCTCGAAATAGATTCTGAGTAGAGGCGGCAACATCGTTAGCACCATCAACCGCCGCACGAAAGGCAGTTCTAATAGCTTCAGTAGCACTAATGTTAATCAAACCGTTAGCATTACACTTTTAGAGCATACATCCATATCCACTGGCATCACCATGGTTAGGAAGGTCTAAGAAATCTTGAAGACTCATTTCTGGTTTCCACAACATCTTAGTCACTTGTCTAAGGTTGTTAACGTCGCACAGATAAACACCGCTACGGGTCTGAAGTTGTATCTGGCTAATTTGCGAAAGGCAGTCCATAAAAATTCTTGAATAAGTGTTGGCGCCAGCCGCTCTCATAGTATAAGTAAAACTCAAATAAGACCGAGCGAGATTAAAAGGTCGGCTAATAAGGTCAAAGCTTCGTTCTTGTCCACCAGCAGTGCTGATTTCAAACGTTCCAGAGCCCTCGCGAGGGGCTAGCTTATTCAAACGATACGAAGCACTGATGTAGTCAGTCTTGCTAAAATCTAATTCGCCTCCGTGTTGTGTTGGCATTTTGTGTAAACTTACGATCAAAGGTAGCTATATATTTTAATATGAGAAAAAAATAAATTAATTAATTAACGGCTTTTTAACAAATTAAAAAATGATGTAAATAAATTAAAATAATTAGTCTCACAGTAAATTAACAATGTCATTACAATGCCGAGCCCGTTTAGATTAATGGGTTGGTCGTTTTCGTCGGTCAAATAGAACCGATACACATTGCTTGAACTAGTAGACAATCTTTTGCCGTATTCACTACCCGAGCCGTCGTAGATAACAGAGCCGAACGGGATTTCATTCGCTGTGTATATTTCCTGGAGCACGTGGTTATCACCTTCGCCGACGAGGTCCGACTGTAGATACAATGTTTTTTCTCCTGTCAAGATTATGACATTTGGCGACCTCAGTGTATTATTAGCAAAGAAGTAAGTAGAGGACCGCTCAAATCCCATAACTTCGTGGATGCGAGTTTCATCATCAAACACAAACCGCGGTTGAATGTTAATGGGATTGTTCGCTACAGTGAATGTTAGCTTGCCGTCTTCTGGGTCGGTGTTTGTGTTGTTGCTTGTTATTGTGTATGTGTAGTCGTTGGGGCTTTCTGCGGTTAGCACTTCGGCCAGCTTATTTTTTAAGTTGTTCATCGTGTAGTTGCCCTCAGGTATCGTAATGAGCGCCTCGTTGCCATTCTCACTCAGAATAAAAGTATTGTAAGGACTTGCCACAGAGTAATACGATTTCGGCACATAGATATGTAAAATTTTACAATTTGTCGGGTTGTCTAGCGATTTCATGTCAATAGAGTGAGTGAAATCACTGTCCGTGCCGTTTATCCTATTTTTGCTGTTGACAGAGCAAATATTACTACTTCGCCCACCGCGGTGTTCCATAGTAAGTGCTTTTTTTTCAAAAAACCACTTACAATCTCAAAAAACTATATATATCAGAAAATATATTTTTGTTTTAACTACCTACCACAACGGAGGGGGTGCGGGGGCTTGCCACTGCTAGATATACGTGTCAAATCCGTAGCCGTTCTGTGTTTTCAACTCCTCCGCTTCTTTTTCTTTTAAGTCCGTCCAGCCGCTAGCAAATTTAAAGCGGTTCCCTTTTGCTCGCTCTAAAAGAAACCGTATACTATGCCACCCGCAGGTATCCGTCGTGTCGCTTTGGTTTTTGACTTGATTGACTTTCATAAGCAGGTATGTGTTCGGCTTACTCTTTTCAATAAGCTGTTTCATTTGATGTAGAAATAGCTCGGTCGGCTTATAGAGGGCGAGCGGGTCGTAGATTTCAATAGAGTCGTCTTTAATGGTGTCGATCCAAACAGCAATCCAATGCGAGCCTGGTTGACTAGACTTATCCAAGTTCATAATAAACCCATACTTCTTTCTTTTTTCTGGTTTCAACTTGTGTATTTCGTCGCTGGCTACCGTACCGATATACCATTCGTGCTTTTTCATAATGTTGTCTATTTCGTCCGTCATCAATCCTCTGTAGGGGCCTCCTTCCCATACAACCCCTGGGTCTACCTCTTTCTCATTTTGTGTTTGTGGTTGAATAATATCTACATCTGTGGTGGGGGTGCGGGGGCTTGCCCCTGCTGGTGGTTGCTCTTCTGTTGGTGTTGGTTGTTGCTCTGGTAGTGTATCTTCTGTTGGTGGTGGCTGTTGCTCTGGTGGCTGTGGTTCGGGGGTTGGCGGTTGTTGTATCTGGAATTCATTTGAAAGTGCTTTATATGTGTTGGGGTCGGCATACATTTTGTTTATTAGAGTATTTACTAATTCTTTTTTCTTTGATTTGGTCTTCCATTCACTTCGTTTCAAATGCTTTTTTATCATCATCTTAGTTAATATTTTTCTAATGATGTCTTCCAATTTTTTAGCACCAGTTCCGCCCTGTGCGGTTAGACCTATTAAAGCATTTTCCAATTCAGTAAATGTCATATCTGGGGTTATGTTAAGTTCGCCCTGTCTAACAGCTATGATTTCTTTGATATAACCGTTAGCCGTTCTGCCTTCAGCATCTTTGTTTCCGTGTTTGCTCCCCCTCGTTTTCCACCCTAGTTTTTTTGCTAAACTATTTACACTAATCTGTCTTTTCTTGCCACCACTAGCAAATAAAGTTTGAGCTCTTTCTAGATTTGCTATAAATGCTTTTCTCCGATTCCTCCGCTTTCTGTTCTGCTTCCATCGCTTGCTGTCTTAAATCGTCTTGTCGTCGTTTCGCTTCATCATTCCTTCTTTTAATTTCCTCAGCAAATGCTAAGGCTTCTTCTTCGGACAAAACATACTGTCTTCCTTTTCTTTCCCTTTGTTTTCTTTCACTTCTTTTTAATTCACCTTTTGCTTCATTCAATGCTCTTGCTCTTTCAACCAAAGCATCGTTAATCGCATTTTGTCTTTTCATTTCTTCGTCAATATTAGCCAATCTTTGAGCTTGTGCTGTTTCGGTCTGTATGAGTGCGAGTTCATTTCTTTTCGTTTCGGCTTCTCGCTCTTCTGTTTTCTTTTGTTGTTCTTTTGCTTCTTTGTCTTTCTTTTCTAGCTCGTGTATTTGCTCATACTTTTCCAGTTTGAGTTTATCTAGTTGATTATTTACCTGATTGCGGTTCTCGTGTTCAAGGCGGTTGAATTCGGACTTAATTACTTTCTCGCGGGCTTTACCACGCCGTTTGGGTTTGTTCATATATTTCAAAAATAGTTTAACGATTTGAAGTGTTGAAAGGTCATTCGTTTTCTCGCCAAAGTTGAGATATGCTCGTTTGCCTTTCACTTTAATATATGGTCGGCCATCTCTGGTTCTGTATATCCTCGGCGGTCGTTGTTTTCGCAGAGACTTCGCCTCCGCACCTCCTCTTCTTAATTTTTTCATATGTATATTGTTAGCGAAAAAAAAATAATACAAGATTTAGTTTAATACAGAACCACAACGGAGGGGGTGCGGGGGACGAAGGCCCCTGCTAACGAAACTTAACAGCTCCACCTCGTTGCTTACCGTAGCCTTGCTTCATCGCGGCCTTAGCTACACGGTCCGCATAAGGAACTCCGACATCGCTAAGAAAAGTAGCACCCCTTGAAATCAATTGATTCTTCTTGATAAACCTATTAGCATCCAAGATTGCTTGTCCGACTTTTTTCCAGTTTACTTTGCCTCCTGCTTGTTTCTTTTTTCCTTTCTTCTTGTTCTTCGCGCCTCCTGCTAAACTTGGGTTTGAAAGGGCTCGCCCTTTCTGTGGCATACTGACTGGTGAAGGGTTAATTCCGATGTTATATCCCGCTGGTTGTGAAATAATCACTGGTGATGATGGCATGAATATATAGTTCTGAAAAAAATAAATAATAAAATTACAAAAACCTTTTGTTAAAATTTTGCCTCAGTTCGTCCGATACCGCATCCACATACAAAAAGTTAAACCGTTCCTTTGTAGCCTCGTGATATTTTTCAATAAAGTATTCTAGGTCGTAGCCGAGGTCCAGATGTTTGTAAACGAGTTCGATTTTATCAACACTCTGACCAGGAAAAATAAGAAGGTAGTCTAGCTGTTTAATCGCCTCAGGTCGTAAGTCGTTTAGATACTGCGAGCTCATAATCACTTTTGACTTGTAGTGGCGGTTTTTCTTCAACAGGTCGCTGACGGACTTATCCCTCAAGCCTGAGCCTAGGTCGTCAAGAACAAAAACGACTTCTGGTGTAATGTATTTGCTCGGCCTCGGGGGTGCGGGGGCTTGCCCCTGCTTTTCCTCTTTTCCGAAATAAAGAAACTTCGGCTTCGGTTCTTCTCGCTCATCCTGTACAATCTCGCCTTCTTGCTCCTCATCCGACTTATTAAGTTTGTCTAACTCGTAATCAATCACACTGTAGCCTTCCGTTTTCAAATATGTGTATATCGCCATCGGGTTTCCCTTCTTCTTGAAGTGCTGAACCATTTCTTTGTAGATGTGGTCCTTGTGTATCGTGCTGGCGATAATAACAATACGGGTCTTTTTGTTGGTCGTTCGTTTCAGGATTTCAAACAGTGCTGTCGTCTTGCCACTCTTCTTACGAGCGAGAAGAAAAATATTGGCGTACGGCTCGTCAAATAACTTATATCCTTCAGCCAACTTGTCGCCATCTCCGTTTTGCTTTACTGGTTTTACCTTTACATTATTGATTTTCTCCATCGTTTATATAAATATTAGCCAAGAAATTCCAAACAAATAACAATTCTTCCACCCAAGAGGTCAGTCTCAATACTACCATTGTCTGTTTTAAGCACTCTCAAACTGTATTGCCCGTCGGTCCAATTAATAATCCCCAAGTTGTAGCTGAGATTGGAAATGTTCGCCGTGTTGCTGTCGGCGAATGTGCCGATGATTCCAATGCGGTCCATATGAAGGATTTTTGTTTTCGTTTCAGTCATATCATTCATATAGTGTATAAACTTAACATTCATTCTGGTTGGGGTAAAGTTCATTTGAATGTTTTTGTCAAATGTCTTGCTACCGCCAACAAAATCATTACTCAGAAAATACTGGAATTTATAGTCCGTCATGATGTCGCCTATACTAATGCTCATAAACTTTTTATTAATTAATATTTCCGCTCGAACCGCCTGTGATTTCTATTCGCGTGTCAGTGACAAAAAAAAATGAAAGTTGTCTTTATTGTATCCAAAAGGGATGTGTGTATAAGCCGATGAGTGATTGGTGTATTAGTTTTGACGAAGCTAAACCTTTAATTTGCTCAAATGATGCTTCGTGGTATAAAGTCTATTTGTACGAGTGTTCATTTCTTACTTGAAGATGGAGAAGGAAGGCAAATGCCTATAAGCAAGGTCAAAATGCCTACATAAGTGTTGGCAACCTCGCACGGAATGTTCTTTTCAGACAGCCTCACGATACAAAGGGTTATAATCGCAATGATGATACCCATTTGAAACAGATACTTAATAAGACGGCTGTCAGTTTTTCGCTTAGTCATACAGCAGTCCCAGTTGTCTTCGTATTCATGGTATAATTTTTTTTTCTTCCTGCTTAATTTGGACATCTAGCACGCGATTCTTCAACTCGGGTGTCAGTTCGCCGCCATCTACTTCTATGACTGGCGGTGGAGGGTGTAATCTAGGAGGCATTTGGAGGGAAAACGACTGCTCGGATTTCTGCTAGTTGGTTTGCTTGGTCTTGTAGTATATTAAGTAAAGTTTTATTTTCTTTTTCTAATTTATTCACCTTTTCTGATAATTGTTGAACCGCTTTAATTAATGGGGCGATAAACTCAGTATAAGACATACCATATTCATATTCCCCAGTCTCAACACATTTATATGTATATGGACAAGCACTTACTCCTTTTAATTCGCATTCTGCTTTTTGTATAGGGCATTGAACCATTATCGGCTCTTTTGATAATCCAGCAAACTCTAATCTATCAATTTCCTTTAATACTTCTTCTACCTCCTGTGCTATTAAACCAGCTCTCTGTTTTTTATTGTTATCAATCATACGATAGCAAACTGGGTTTAACTTATTGATAAAGTCTAAACCTAAACATTCTTTTATATCTTCTTTTTTTCGTCTGTCTGAATTTTGTGTTAATGTTGATTTAATCTACAATGCCCCCGTGCTTCCGTTTAAAGACATCATCGTATTATTAAAAGCATTCTCCCATACAAAGCCATTTGTTGAACTATCATTAACTCTAAACCTAATAGCATGAGAAGAAAACCCATATCCTGCTGGTGCTGTTCCATTATTCAATGCTGTATAGTCTCCATTTGTTGCAATATAAATGCCCCAGTTTGTGTCCGCACTACTCCACATAAATATTCCCTTAGAACTTCCTCCATTTGTCGTATTTTGAATTGCTATTTTGCTTCCTCCATTTGCCGTTAGCAAACCACTCGCTGTTGCTGTTGTTGTGCTTATTCCAGCATTTGCGGTTATAACTCCACTCGCAGTCGCCGTTGTTGTGCTTATTCCAGCATTCGCCGTTATTAGTCCTGCTGTGCTTATGTTCATCGCCTCAGTCAAAGATACAGTTCCTCCAACTGCGACACCTGTGGCATATAAAAAACTGAGTTTATTGCTTATCTTGTATATTTGAAAGTTGGAGTTTAGGTTGCTTGATTTCCAGTTAGAGCCGTCGTAATAACAATAAAAATTTAAAGCAATATTGTCTTGCCCCCAGTTTAATTGTTGGAATATGGGATAGACAGATGAATGAACAAATGCTTGTATGTGCGGACCATTCATATTGTTATTAGTTCCATATAATTCTAAACCCCCAGTCGCAGCCGTCCCCTTTGTGTTTCTACCAATTATACAGGGGATGCCTAATGAAGTCGCCAATTTTCCGCTGAATTCCCTGCTATTGTCTGGTCTCCTGTTAATTTTACATTTTGCCCGTCTAATGTATCTACATAAGTTTTGTTCGCTCCGTCTGTTGAAGCCGTTGTTAATAATTTGTTATTTTTTGACTTTTCGCATCAACTCCCGCATTCGCCGTTATTAAACCGCTTGCTGTAAGTGTCGTTCCTGTCAATCCCGCATTCGCTGTGATTAAACCGCTCGCTGTTATGGCTCCGCTTGTTGCTAATGTGTCGGATGTAATATTTCTAATCAAATTTATGTCATAGTCAAATGTCTCATAATCAAAATACAAACTGGCTATACGTGGTTGGCTTCTAAATGAAGTTCCACCACTTCCCGTTTTATTCACGACGAATATTATATATCTAGCAGAAGCATTTGAAGCGTGTGAATATGTTTTTGTTGTCTGTGAAGCCCAAGCCTGACCTGTTTGAGTATCCCATAGAGTATATGTTATGTTGTCTGAGCTCACTCCAACATACCAAACGCTCGGTGTTGTTTCAATATAATTGGCAAATGAAGACCTAACATAATAATTTTTTATCCTGTATATCGCCCCTAAATCTATTTTTATATATTCGCCTGTGTATGATACTCCTCCCCAAGTATTCGTTGTTGCTGGTGTATAAACTCCCGTCGTGTCGTTGTAATAAATAGCAGTTGACCAGTAGTCGTTTTGACTAGCATTAAAAGCATAATAAGCGGGGTTGTATTCATCCGAAGCAGAAGCAACAAAAGGTGAAGGTGCTGAGTTAGTCGTCATAGCCTGCGGGGCTGTGTATAGAGTAAAAGCAGAAGCCCCGTGTTTTACATCGCCCGTCATTGTCCCCCCACTTAAAGCAAGGAAAGCCAGAGACCCAGTGGAATTCACCCAGTTTGAGCCGTTGTATGAGAGTAATTGACCGTTTGCTGGTGTCGTTATTATTCCATCACTCAAAGTATCTATTGATTTAGTTCCTAGCCGTGTGTCAAAGTCTGTATTAGCCCTCGCGGTGGTGTAATATAGATTGGTTCCCTCTGCTAGATTGGTGGTGCTCTTGGTAGCTAATTGAGTGTCAAATCTCGCATTGGTGTAGTAAAGGTTTGTCCCCTCTGCTAAGTTAGTGGTTGATTTAGTAGCTAGTCGTGTGTCAAAATCCGTATTAGCTCTGGCTGTCGTATAGTAAAGGTTCGTTCCCTCGGCTAGATTCGTCGTTGATTTAGTTCCTAGCCGTGTATCAAAGTCCGTATTCGCCCTTGCTGTGGTATAGTATAAATTGGTTCCCTCTGCTAAGTTGGTGGTTGATTTTGTTGCAAATTGAGTGTCAAATCTCGCATTAGTGTAATATAAATTGGTTCCCTCTGCTAAGTTGGTGGTGCTCTTGGTAGCCAATATCGTATCAAAGTCCGTATTCGCTCTGGCTGTCGCATAGTAAAGGTTTGTTCCCTCAGCTAAGTTAGTAGTTGATTTAGTTGCGAGCCGTGTGTCAAAATTTGAATTATCTCTGGCTGTGGTATAATATAGATTAGTTCCCTCAGTGGCTGATTTTGTTGCCAATTGAGTGTCAAACCTAGCATTAGTATAATATAAGTTTGTTCCTTCGGCTAAGTTAGTGGTTGATTTAGTAGCTAGCCGTATGTCAAAGTCCGTATTAGCCCTAGCGGTGGTATAATATAGATTAGTTCCTTCTGCTAAGTTAGTAGTTGATTTAGTAGCTAGCCGCGTGTCAAAGTCCGTATTGGCTCTCGCGGTGGTGTAATATAGATTGGTTCCCTCAGCTAAGTTGGTGGTGCTCTTAGTTGCCAATTGACTATCAAATCTTGCTGTGGGGTAATATAAGTTAGTCCCTTCTTTCAAATCTGTGGTGCTTTTGGTTGCGAGCCTTGTGTCAAAATCTGTACTGGCTCTGGCTGTGGTATAGTAAAGGTTTGTTCCTTCGGCTAAGTTAGTAGTTGATTTAGTGGCTAGCCGTGTGTCAAATCTCGCATTCGTATAGTAAAGGTTTGTTCCTTCTGCTAAGTTGGTGGTTGATTTAGTAGCTAGCCGTGTGTCAAAAGCATCATCAAATGTCGCGGTGGTTATGATTGAAGAAACCAATATCGTATTTAGTAAATTAACTCCTGTTATGTTCAAATACCCTCCCATATTAATATTGCCGAATTCATCAACATTTATCGGAAAGGTTTTATTTACCCAGTTTATTGAATTATATGTTAGATAACTATTCATCGCCACTGGTGCGGTTATGACTACATCAGATAGTGTGTCTATTGCCCCCAGGGTGGTATTCCTCCATTTGCCGTCAACATCGTTGTATGTTAAGTATTGCCCGACCGTTGGTGTGGATATGTTAGTGTCTACCAAATTGTATAAACTGGTTTGATGCGGATTACTCGTATTAGAGCGGTGTTGAGTTGAAGCTTTAACCTCTTCGTTGTCCCTAACTCGTTGCTCGGTGTAGTATAGATTTTTTCCTTCTTTAATGTCCGACGTGCTTTTGATAGCCAGTCGTGTGTCAAATCGCGCATTCGTAAAGTAAATATTTACCGGGTCGGCATCTTCTGGCACTCTATCTGTATTTAAGCCAATAATATTAGTGTTCGTTAAGTCTAAGTTTGCGATTGAAAGACTATCTGTGGAGATTTCATTCAAGCCTAAGAGAGATTTATATTGACTCATTGAACCGTGCTTCGCCAAAACCCGTGGAGGTGCGGAGGCGGAGTCTCTGCTATATAAATTGGATAATAATTAATCAGAATAAAAATTATTTTTGGTTAGATATATAACCGAGATAAGTTTGTTTTAAAAACAAACAGATTTTCCATCAGAAAATCTATGCCGAGAGGAAATAGAGAGATTGCCATAAAGAACCTTGAAAAAGCAATTGTAATGAAGAAACAGTATGCGAGGCAAAGAAAGATTGAGCGGGCTAAGGAATTACTCGCGGAGGAAGAGGCTAAGAATGTTAAAGAAATGAATGACGACGAAAAGATGGACCACGTGGCTAAGAAGCAGTTGGCGAAGGATATGATTGATGGTAGGGATGGCGAGCCAATCGAGGAGTAGTGAAAGCGATGAAGAGGTTGAACAGGACTTCGTCGATATTGTCGCCAGACGGGTTGCTGGTATGAAATTAAAGACTAAGCAGAAGAAGGCGAAGAAAGCGGTAAAAAAGAAATTGCCTGAACTAGAAGAAAGCGAGAGTGAGAGTGAGGAAAGCGAGGAAGAGGAAGAGCCTAAACCTAAGAAAGGAGGGAAGAAGACTGGCAGAGTTAATGTCAATGTTTACGCAGGACAGCCGGAGAAGATAAAAAAAGAAAGTAATGATACATCTAAAATTTTTCTTAAATTCTAAATATAGATGAACAAGATAAAAAATTTACCGCTCGATGTCCGTTTTCACATTATGGACTATTTATATAATCATCGTGAGTATGACTTCAATAGTTGCTATGTGTGTGGATTAACTCTGTGCTTAGCGAGCCGACAGATTACAGCCATTGATGATACATTTGACCGATTTTATACTTATGAGTTTTGTTCTAATTATTGTTTTGAACTAGAAAAAAAAGAAAGATTAATATATAAGGATACAGCGTTAGGTGTCATTAAGTATTAGAAAGGGCAAGCCCTTTCAAACCCAAGTTGTGTGAAACTTTTTCTAAAAGTTTTGATGGACCATAAACATTCTAACCAAGTTGTTGAAGATGAAGGTGAACTTGAAAAACAGAAAATTGAAGAGGCTTCTGAAATACACCATCAATCTAAGAACCCTAAAAAATGGAATACTATACTAGCCCCTGAGCCTGAATCATTAAGCCAAGTGTTTATTGACTTGATGGATATGTCTAAAATAGCGACTAAGAAAGGAAACAAAAATTACAATTTTGGATTAGTAATGATTGATGTTTATTCTCGTCGTGGTTGGATTGAACCGATTAAATATAAAACAACAGGCGAAGTATTAGAAGGATTAAAAAATGCCCAAACCTAAAAGGATTACGTCCAACAACGGCAGTGAATATAAAGGACAAGTTGCTGAATATTTCAAAGAGAATGGAATTCAACATACTACAAACGAAGTTGGCGACCACCGAACTATGGGCATAGTAGATAGATTTATTAGAACAATAAGGAACGATTTGAATTTTATGTGGGAAGTGAATGATAATTTTATTTGGGTTCCTTACATTTATGAAATTGTTAATAATTATAATAATACATACCATAATACAATTAAGGCTACACCTATGGAAGTCTATGAAGGTAAAAAGAAAAACGATCAAGAAATATACAGAGCCGGTCTTATTAGTAAATTTCCTAAGGGCTCAACCGTTAGAAAAGAACTAGAAAGAACGGTTTTTTCTAAGGGTGATGTTCAGTATTCAAAGAAAGTATATACAGTTAAAGGCCGGAAAGGTTTCAAGTTAATACTTGGCGACCACGAATTAATTAGTCCTCAACAATTATTAAAGTCCAAAATGAACGAACAAGAACAGGAAGAAGTTAAACCTCAACTAGCCGACAAAGTTAAAGAAGCAACTAAGGAAAAAAAGACAGGCCACTTATTAAAATCATTAGATATAAAACCGGAAAATATTCGTAGTAGCGACCGGATTAGAAAGAAAAAAGAGATAATGGATTTATAAGTTATTGAAATTGAAAATCAGTAAGAAGATTTAATATATTTTAACACTTTAGAAAGCAACAGCAAGATTATTCATTAGTTGCTTCGTCCTTCTCGCCTTCCTCGCCTTCCTCGCCTTCCTCCTCATCCTCCTCCTCCTCCTCCTCCTCTTCGTCATTGTACATTCGCGCTGAATATACTGTTTTGATTTTTCCGAGCTTGAGTTTTTTAGAATGCTCAAGAATGTTCGCAAAATTTCTGAATAGAACGTGCTTATTGTTTCCGTAAACAACAACGTAAAGCTTCGGGAAGCGGGGTGCGGACTTATGACCGTATACATCAAATTTGATTCTCTTTTCGTCAGGAGTATCAAAAACGACTGCTGTTCCCTTTTCTTTGTCGATAGTTCCATACAGCGGGTCCAAACTTACAATGGTGTTAGGAGTTCCTCTTTTCCTACCTCATTTTTTTTTACCTCCTTTTTTTGCCCCTTTCTTACCACCAGCAAAGTTAATACCCGCAACGCCCTTAGTAATAGCCTAAACACGCAAACATCGATGTGTGAACTACAAAAAAAGAAAGAGATTACCTGAACATGCTCTTCTTCCTTCTTCTTTGGAGGCATCGCAACCTACATATACATACAAAGGGACAAACTATGTATGTATATGTAGGGGTAGTTTAATGTCGTGCCCAGGACTTTATATAGTCAGCTATTTTTACCCCTCAACCCTATTTCTGTATTTATTATATTTATCCAAAACCATATCAAAGCTATCTCCATTACATATTAACTTCCTCGCCTGCTCTTCCTCTCTCAAACTCAATGGTTGCTTCCTAGCTAGCAACCAACTATCCAACAACCTCTCCTCTTTCTTTCTTCTTTCTTCTTCTCTCTTTCTCTTTCTTTTCACTTTATCATTATTTTTCTTTTTTTTCTTCTCTTCTTCTATCTCTGCTAATCTTTCGTCTATCACATCCTCTCTCTCTTCAAGCTCTTCTTTTTTCTTAGTTAGTTCTTTTATTTTTTCATTTATCAACTCTATTTGATTACTTACTCTCATTTTATCTCTATTTACTTTAGTTTCTGGCTTATCCATATAATATTCTATCCAGTCATTACTGTCTCGTCTTATAATCTCATTATCAGAATTATCAGAATAATTATCAAAGTTATTGAAGTTATCAAAATTATTAGACATATATAACTTTTATATATTTTTGCAAGGGGTAAAATGACCTTCTTTCCTCCTGCCCAAAAAGTTGATTTTTGGGCAGCGAGAAAGTCTGTAGGTCTATTTTTGCAGTTTTCGTGCAAAAAATACCAGTCATCAATGTTTCGGTCCCGGGCTCATTTCCCTTTTATTTACCAGTTGCCATTTTATTTTGTCGAGAACCGGTGTGGTTATTTCCAAAAATTCTGTTTTGATGCCTGTTGTGTGTGAATTCTTTTTTCTTAATTCCTTGTTGTTATTTTTCAGCTTTTTTCATATTATTTTACGAGACTGAAATGTATGAATGATTATCTTTGCCATTTTGTCCCTGCGGGCCGGCCGGTGTGTGTCTCTGTGTGGCGGGTGGTATGTCGTGAAAAAGTGTGCCGAAGTGCGACCCTATACTACTTAGCCTAGGAACTTAGCTTGTCACGGTGAAGTCGAAACGTCGTGTAGTCGGATGAGAATCTAATGAGCGGCAGGTAAAAAACAGTAGGAATTATCAGCAGTAAAGATTTTGGCCGCCGGGTCGTGTTAGACCTGTTAATATAATTAACCGGATACAGTATGGGCCTGCATTTGTAATGTGTCGTTAGAGCTATTACGTATGTCCGGCCTAGTATATAATTGGGCAGTCCCTTGGCGCGCTTTTCTCATTGACAATAAAGTGACACAGCAAGTATACGGCAGATTATTAAGTTAGTCTCACAGGTTATAGAGCCTTGTAGCGTGAACGTTAGGTCTAGTAGATTTTATTCACTTATTACGTACTATCGGGGCGTGCGGAAGGCTGCCACCGAAAATACAAACAGGTGTACGTGCGGAAGGCTGTCACCAAATATTTAAATCTGGTGTGTGCGGAAGGCTACCACCAGTCTGGTGTGTGTGCGGAAGGCTACCACCAGTCACACTAAGTGGATTGTGCGGAAGGCTGCCACTTAGTCGTTAGTATAACTAATCATTTCCTAACTCTATCTCGCTTCTCTACTCACAGAGAAAGCAACATTGGTAGTCGAGCCTCCCTCCTACCTTCTGCTCTTGGTACGCCCGAACAATATGGCGTATCAAGGTTCTCAGACTGACTTAGTAAAAATGAGGCTAGACCTCCAAAGTTCAATCATGGAAAAGAATGGGAGCTGTTTGAGTACACCTTTACATCAGTTATAGGTGTCACACACCCAGAAATCCTTTCCGTAATTCCGGGCTTTGAGACTCATCCCTTAGCCAAACCTATACAACTACCTGTACGACCTGATTCCCCTTCAGATGCACCCTTCAAATCACCTGCAAAGGAAGAGGAAGAAGAAGAGGACGAAGAAGAGACAGTAGTAGTAAAAGTATAGGAGAAAGACAAGGGAAAGAAAGAAGAGGGTCAAAAACTGCCTCTGCCCCGCCACTGCTAATACCTACGGACCAAAAATCTAAAATACCAGTGTTGACGAAGGGCTTGGGGACCGTAAAAATCCACAATTTCTTGGCAAAAGATTTGATAAGACATTAAAAAAAAAAGGAAAGGGAATATGTGTAGGCACGAGGGGGAGTAAGCCGTCACCGCTATTTGCATTACAATTGGGAGCCAGATATTACACGAAAGAGAAAGATCCTGAAGCTAAGCTAAACAGATTGCTCTATGCCTTTCTACTTCAATCATGTGCTCACGACAGGAAGGTGATGACTATATGAGGCAGGGGGATACGGACGGCGTAAAGTGTTTCCTCGCCCTCAAACAACATTATGGAGGTCTTGACCTCATAAGGTTTGAAGGGGACCAGGAAAAACTATATCACTCGTACCCTAAGAAGGTTAGTGAGGTGAGTAGCTGGCTAGCTGACTATCTCACGACTATCAAAACACAAGAAAAGACGATGGGAGTGATACCAGAGATGATGAAGACAGGCATGATCATGAAGAAATTAAAACATCTACCTGTCCACCAAGCCTACTATCGTAACACTTGGTGTCCTCTCTTACCTACTCAAAGACCTAAGCTGCCTGAATTCATCAAGGTAGTAGAGCAGTTAGCTCAGAGCAATGTATCAGAAACTAGAATGCGTAAACTCTACGGATCTGGTAGCTCTAAGAGCGACCCTATCACTATCAACACCGTAGCAGGAATAGCTCAGGGCAAGAAGAAGAGCAAGTCATCACAGGCTTATGGTGAGGGGGAGGACAGTATTTGTTGGAACTGTCTGTCCCCTGACCATAAGATTGCTTTCTGCCTAGTCAGATGTCAACTCAAGGACTGTCCCAAGGACGGACATGGTCCTTGAAATGCCCCATAAGAAGGAGAACTAGGGTCTCTGAGAAGTTGCGTGGGAAGGAGAAGAGAGAGGACAGTCAGAGTGAGAAGACAGACAGACACAAGAAGAAAGAAGAAGAAGGAGCAAAGAAGAAGAAGGAAGGCAGCAGAGGAGAGGGACGAAAGCTGAAAGCAGCAGACTTCATTAAAATGATAAGCTTAAACGCTGAATCATCTGACTCCTCTAACACACCCTCCCACTCTGAAAGTGAAGAAGAAGATGAACCCCCAACTAACCAATCTCCTTCTGAGTCTGAAGAAGAATCAGAAGTAGATGGTGAGTTGGGGATTCACCACATGGCAATTATGATGATGGGGAGACTGAGAGAAGATGATCGTGGTGTGTGTGTTGAGGAAGACACCCCCCCACCCTCAAACAACACCCCCATGCCACTTTTATCTCACACATCTAAGCCACCTGGCGCAAGAAGTAGAGGGGGAGGAGGTGTCGAGAGTGGTGTGCGTAGAGGAGAGCAGAAAGGACATGCATCATTTATACAAAATGACTCCACACACACTCGCCCCACTATTCCACCCCTTCACGAGAATAAGTTTTTGACCACCCTTGATATGGCTGGCGACCCAACTCCCCTAAACCAAATCATACCTTTGGAAGGGAATTGGGCCCTCAGGCGTACAAGGGTAGGATACGTAAAATTACTTGTGAAAAAATACAACCCAGTCACGTTACGAGAAGTAGGTGGCCCACCCCTCAACCTCCACGGTAGACCAGTACGTATAGTTGACTGTCATGTCACAAGCAGTAAGCAGTGTGAGGCGACAGTGCCAGATACAGGAGTTAGGTGCTCGTGGAGATTGGGAGCGGCGAGAAAGGGGGTGCAGGGTGGGAAGTGTGCTGCTAGACTGATATACCATGACTTTTTGCTCACTTCATGTTGATCAAGAAACGAAGAGAGGTGAAATATTGAGCAAGTACAGGGAAAAACTGAACCTAGGGTTGCTTCCCCCCCATCATCATGATGCTATGTATTACGAACCCGCCACTTTGTTTACACACATCACTTTGTGGAAAGCAAACACCAACCCTGCTCAATCCAACAACGCAACTACATCTCTTTGCACACCCACTACTACCACCACCACCACCACTACTACTACTACTACTACTACTACTACTACTACTACTACTACTACTACTACTACTACTACTACTACCACTATCACTACTACACCCATAGGAGGAGTGTGAGAAATAGGGGAAGTAGTAGGGGGAGTAGGAGCAGGGGGAGTAGGAGTGAAAGTAGGAGGAGTAGGAGTAGGGGGAGTAGAAGTAGGAGAGGGAGCAGTAGAGGGTAGACCGCCTGTACCAACTTTGTCTGTACCAACTTTGACCCACACTTCGTCTTCTCAACCTACCACTGCACTATTTGATACATCCTCATCACCTTTATTTGGACCCCCTGAGGTCATGGAAGAGGGAGAGCCAGGTAGAGTTGAGGATAGCAACGTTTGGGTAAGGGACGGAAAGCGGGTGTTAAAAGGTGGAGGACTACCCCCCATCGAAGAAATACAAGGCTTGGTTACTGCTCTCGATCAGGGACTTAAGAGTAGAACAGTGACAGACGGGTTGATTACGAGCCAGGAGGGGGAATATGATGAATTTTATACAGAATTATATTACGCTATGCATGATTGCGTCCTTACCCTTGCTACCAAACACAACAACCCGTTTGCACGAGGCATCGTTTCTTCTTTCCCTTACATGGTAAAGGAGGTAGAGGATCTCGAGGATGTGTTGGGTGGAGTGACACCTTCAGAAGAAGACGAACCCCAGAGCCCATCAGACACAGACACCACCACTTCATTCCCCGAACAACCACACTCTGAATGCTCTATCATGTTGATGGACAATAACTCTGACCACAGAACTGACAGCAGCAATATAGTGTGGGTAGACGATAGTGGTGCAAGCGAAACACAGTCCCCAGATAGGTCTACGTTTGTTAGCCTTAAGAGAGCTCCACAGAAATTTCGCATAGCAAAAGGAAGCATTAGAACCGAGTACAAAGGGAAAGTTTTAATGAATCTGTCGGGAGCTCATGGGGAAGAAGTCAATGTCCTTGATGCCCACACTACCTACAACCCGCACCTAATTTAAAAGTACGGGTTAGTGGCTACTTCGGCATGGGTTCGTAAGGGTTTTGCTGTCATACACCAAAACAATCAAGTGATAGTGCTCAGGAAGCCTATTCTTATTACGGAAGACCAAATTGTGGCTAGAGGGAGAGCGCTCCCAAACAACTTGACGGTGTTTGATGCCCCGGGCACCCCACCTCTCAATCCTAACGAGTGGTATGAGCCCACAATTGCAAGTACCTCTACTACTATGCCCCCCATCACAAATGAGACTCCCGAGCCCGACGATGATGGCAGTGTCACGTGGGACCCGGGGGGACAAGCTTGACAACCCACCTCTCATCTTTCTCAGAAAACCAACCAACCTACAGACCATGACGTATACTGTTTATTGTCACCGTGCATTTGTGGTTGGCGATGTGACGTACCTAATACATACGTACCCTACTCTACTGAGATAGATCATGAGAAAGATGAGAGGGCTGAGAGTAAGAGAGATAAAGCGCTGGGTAGTAAAGCTTTATGTCCTGTTCGTCCCCACTATCATGAAAACATACATGCCACTGTGTTCCATCGTATGTGTAAGCACAGAGGGGTAAAAGCCATGGAGCGAATGGCTAACTATATGGGAGTAAAGATAGTGGGGAGAGAGTGGAGGGAACGAGTAATGAGATGCGAGTGGTGCTTAAAGAATAAGATAAAGAGAGTGCCCCATTTCAAAGACAGCCACCATGCGGTAGAACGCCACCCTGGGGTTCACATAACAATGGATACTCAGGGTTGGTGGAATACCTTATCGTGGGACGGGAAAAAGTACAAGTTCACCGTCAAATGTCTTGCATCTGGGTTTGAGTTAGACTATTATCTGAGACATAAGAATGAGTTTTTCACATGCTTCCTTAAGGCCGTTGCCTTCTTCGAACGGCATACGGGAAGAAAAGTGAAATTCTTGACTTGTGACCAGGAATATGGTAAGTACAAGGAGTTTCAGACTTGGATTGATGTAAATCAACCAGTCCTCCTTGAGGCTCCGACGGGGGAGAAACAAGCAGTTGCTAATATAGAACGAGCCCACCAGACGTGCGGCGGACCCGCAAGGGCAGTTCTCAGCGAAGCCGATCTTCCTGAGTCCATGTGGACTGAGACGGAGAAAGTTTCCACTTATTTTGGCAACCTCTTACCTCTTGCCCACGGCCCTTTTAAGGGGAAATCTCCTTATGAAGTTGTTCATAAGAGAAAACCCCTTTTGCGTCATTTGCGCCCCATCGGATGTTTGGCGTACATGAAAGTAGATGCAAAGAGGGGGAAAGGTGAGAGAGGGAGGAAAGTTTTATTTCTCGGGTATGAAAGAAACAACGGGTATTATCGCGTATACGATCCGGTTGCGAGGAAAATATTCGGTAATGTCTGTGATGTTATCTTTGACGTTTGGAGATTGGGGAAGAGGGGGGCATCTACATCTCTCGAGAGAGATGATGTTGAGGGTGAGATGTTCTCTGTTAATTGGCAACAGCCCCCCCTTCCCCTATCGCAACAAATGACCCCAGAAGATCAAGGAATCGTTTAAGGGGAGGACCCGGGAGGAGAGATTCCGGCAGGGGGAGAAAGTCCCCCGGTAGGAAGTCCCCCTCCCGCTCCGACCCTCACTCTGGAATCCCCCCCTGAGGAGTCACCCCACACTCCGCAAACTCACGAGGATAGCGAGGCAGAAGAGGGACCGGTGTTTGTGAGCACGAGCCTGACCCCTTTAGAGCCTCCGAGTCACAAAGTTGCTCAGCCGAGTGACGAGCAGGGGGAGATAAAGAAAGCAAGAAGGGGGCGTAAGCCCAAAGAAAGACAAAGGTTGTCCGGAACGTATGTGGAAATCCCGGCAAGGGCTTTTGGGGAGCAGTGGGCTAGATTGACTTACCCGTAAATGGGAGACGGCGATACGACGGGGGACAGCAACAGCCCCGTCTGCTACCGTTACCCGTAAATCTAAACGCTTTCCCGCGCATAGCGTCTTGTTTGACGACGGCTCACAGATAAGATATTACACACAGAAATCGTCAAATATGCCAAAGCCCCGCAACAGTCAGAATCTATGCCCGAATCGCGTGAGCAAAAAGCCGCAACTGCACCACCACCCTTGTCGACCAACCAAAACTCTGATTCGGACCTCAACACTAACGATCCCGGCATTGAGGTCACCTCAGAATTTGCGGTTGTCGAGGGGGAGAGGGAGAGGGTAGAGGTGCAGAGAGCGGCACATAAACCGGGATGGAGATCATACGAACAGGCGGAAATTTCGAGTGAAAACATTATCACGGGAAAGAGGGCGAGAGCTCATGTCGCGGTATGTGCCCGGGAGGAAAATCGGGCGGAGTATTGTCTCGTGAGTGAGAAATTCCCGGAATTCCCAGTAGTACAAAAACCAAAAGACCGTAAGCAAGCTAGACAGAAGGAATTCGAACAGCTCAAAGAACTAAAAGCATTTGTTTGGCGAAAAGTGGGCGAAGCGAAAATGTCGGGCACACCAATCATTCCTATAAAATGGATAGATACGGTAAAACAACAAGGTACTGCGGATGAATTCCACAAAGCCCGGATAACTCTACGAGGGGACCTTCTGAAAGCTTACGCTCAGTACAATCCCAGAAAGACTTACTCTCCCACAGCCCAGCACAGGACCATTTTGCTCATGGTAGCCTATGCAGCCTTTTTCGGAATAGACCTATGGCTGATTGATTTCACGACCGCCTATCTGCATGCGAATCTCCCCTATGACATATATGTCAAACCGCCGGCCGAATTTCAGACTGCGGACTATGTCTGGCTTCTGAAGAAGGCCCTATACGGTCATCCGGAGGCAGGCCGTCTTTGGTACGACGTACTGTCCGGGGAGCTCATTACCGAACACAAATTCAAGCCTCTCACGCTAGACAGGGCCTCTTTCGTAAAGCATGGGAGTAGCACCCAAGCTACCCAACTGGTGTCCTTTCACGTCGATGATGGCTGTCACGCTGCGTCACAAGAAAGGCACACCAAGATGGTGAAGTTGTTCGAAAAGAGAGGATTCCGGTGCAAGGACCTAGGCAAAGCCACCGAATTCAAAAACATTCAGATCATCCAGTCTGAAAAGGGGATTACTCTGCATCAACGTAAGTATGAGTTGTTGATCTTGGACTCAGAGGGCCTGGAGTTGGGTTATATGAAGGAGATACCGGCTAAAACGCCATTCACTTCTGATAACCCCGCTCCCCTAAAGAAGGACCATCGCCTATTGTCGTTATGATCTTAGATGCTTGAGAGGGATGCTTATCTTTTTGGCTGTTCACACCCGGCCACTCCTCATATGCCCTTTAAGTATAGCAGCTAAGTCCCAAGTCCCTCACCCGGGGATGTCTTATGCTATGGTGCACAGAATGTTCTTGTGGCTTCTGACCCCGCGAGCGCTATTTTTCAGAAGAGGAGATCGAAATTTACGGAAGTTGCTAGAAACTAATTTCTCGGTTCCTAAAACTCCGGAATCTTGGAAACCTAATCTGGAATTGCGCAGCGGCCAACGCAATCGATGATATAATTGGGAAACCCGTAATGCCCGGAATGGACATGTTCAGCGTGCCAGTTCTCGCCAATGTAGACAGAATTATTGCGGAACAACCGATAGTCGGATTTGTAGACTCGGATTTTGCGGGGGATAAGAACTCACGTAAATCAAGATCCGGATACGTTTACTTATTCAACGGGACACCAATTTCGTGGTTTTCTAAACTGCAATCCGTGATAGCCCAATCTACATTAGAGTCCGAGACTGTTTCAGCAAATGAGGCGGTCAGAGAACTTCTTGCATTACAACAAACTTTACGGGATATCGGAATAAATCTTGAAGGCCCTACTCCTCTCTTCGAGGATAACGAAGGAACGATATTATTGTCGGAGAGAGGACTAGGGAAGCTAGGACCAAGCACATAGAGGTCCGATACCACCTTCTAGCGCAACTCGTGAGAGAAGGAAAGGTCAAACTATTCCGGGTCCCTACGGAGGAAAATATCGCAGACGTATTCACCAAAATACATTTTACGGTAGACAAATTCAATTGCCTGGCTGGAAAAATCTCCGTTGTGCTTAGTAGGGAGAATTGCGCTAAATTCAGGATAAATTCGATCAATTCCCGTATTAGTAAGGATTATCATCTTGGACTTCGTTTATATTCCCGGGGTATGTAATTTTATAATTTTCTCGCATATTACACATAAGTTGTACAGGTGAGCGATAGACGAGTGCCGACGGGGCCCGGTGGCGAGTGACCGGACCAGAATCCATGCTTTATTCCAGATATTAGTATTTGAGGTTGTCAAACCGTGACGACTTCACCCGGTTTCCCAACCTGAAATACTACTGATGATCTCATTCCTTTTGAGACATTGGTATTTCAGGTTGTCAAACCGTGATGACTTCGCCCGGTTTCCTCCTAGCTTGAAATACTACGAAGATCTCGCCCCTTTCGCTCGTTCCGTCCCAACTTCTATCTGCTTCGCTTCAACTTCTATCTCCGAGCCTATACACTTATATACATAAAAATCTAAAAGAAGCCATGGAGTCCGGCTGGTCGGTGAACGTGCCACACGGGAGTGTCGAACAACACGGAAGTACGTCAGACCAGCCGGATGTACCAGACAGGCAGATAATTACAGATATCGGCAGTGTCTTTGTTCATATATTATATTATTTTATGTTCTTTTTTATACCACCGTGACTCTACGGGAAGCGCTGTCAAATTTATAAATTCATACCACCGGATAGATAAGTAACATATAGTTCAAGTTGATCACTGGTACCTTTTGATAGACCAGTACAGATTGATACATGATCACATGTATTATTTTTATATATTATGGTTACTTACGTGATCATATATATATATATATATATATATATATATATATATCAATATTATATGAGTATTATGACCATATCGTACTTGCGTTACATACATAATGTTACTCAACATAGGATAGGGGGTGCGTAGGACCTAATCATACTCCTCTTCTCGTCGACCAGGCCTAGCTTGACTAGGGGTAGCTGCCCTGCCACGCTCAGTATGTAATCTAGTTGATGCATGTGCCCTAGCAAGCCGGGTAGCAACAATCGACATAACCTCTTGGAGAGAGTGAGGGTAAGAGTGAGTAATATTATTATGTTTTAAGTATGTGTTTTTATGATTTTCACAGAATAGATGTATTGGGACCTACAGTTAATTTAATAATTTACTTTGATCTAGGGGGAGTGTTAGACCTATTAATATAATTAACCAGCCTGTCAGTGATAGTCAGTATGGGCCGGCATATGTAATGTGTGTCGTTAGAGCCATTACGTATGTCCGGCCTAGTATATAATTGGGCCGTCCCTTGGCGCACTTTTCTCAATAAAGTATCTACTGTAGGACACAGGAAGTATACTGCAGATTATTAACCTGAGTTAGTCTCACAGGTCGATCAGGTGCTCCGAGACAGTCCGTGATATTATATAATAACTAGCATGACTCCCGGAGTCAGAGCCGCTAAGCATCTGAATTTTTTTTAGAATCTAAGAAAAAAACTTGATTTGCAAGGAGCCTACTGATTGCAACTTGATGTCAGTTTTAATTTACGCAAGCATTGTTTTAATAGAATACTTGCCACTCGTAGAGCTGTGTGGGAAGCAGAAGAGATAAAATCCAAGAGGTATCAAGAGATATTAATACAAAAAGAGAAAACTTGTGACATGAACGGTGTAAAAAAAACATTCACAGTTTAATGTCATGCAGAGACCCGATGCAGTTTAGCGTCATGCAGAGGACACCATTATTTCAAGGTTTTAGTGCTGAAACACTTCGGTTTTTTGTAATTCGCGGCGCAAGACTGTCACCTGCTCGTCCGTACTACGTAAGCGAGAGCCGCTAGATAGTGCTGGGATTACTGTACGTGTTATAACAGTAATATCGATAATAAAAGCAGCAACTTAGTCGCAGACCTAGCACTGATCAGCCTCAGCCTCTTGGCTTGCCAGGATCAGGTATAGCGTGAACTTTCAATCATTAATAGTATATTAATCGGTTGAAACCAAAACTTGTGACCTGAATCATATATAACATAATGTATTTTGTATAATATATTAATAATGTGCAGTCTTCTCACCGTCCGAGGCTCTGAGTCTAAGTGACTTACCGTCCGCATTTTATTAATTAGACTTTTAATACTAGAAAAGACTGCGGTTTAAGCAAGCACTGTGAAACAAGAATTCAAAAATGATGTCAAAACTCATATTAAACTCCGGACCGAGGCATACAGACCAGCGGCGTAGTCACTCGAGCACTTGGTCCAACATAGTTTAGCTCAAACACTTACATGTTAACCTTAAATAAAATTTATTTACTTCGCGATTCTAGTCTCGTGATATTGATAGGAATGGAAGTTGTTGCTCATGAGACCAGAGGTGGCGAAGTACTACTTACTGTACGGTACAGAAGTCGCAGTATGAGGAGTCGAACAACAGTGGTAGGAGGTGTTGCTATTAGCAATGCATATTAGAGCAGGAGTAGCGTTAGCATTAGAAAGTCCACCGCGGTCGTGCTGACGGGACAAGAAGAGACACCGCAGGCACACAATTGACTGGTGCTTGGTTCTCAAACACAAGACCCCATGACTTGAAGCAACTTCGATCTCGAGCTATCTGATTCAATAATACTTCTGACTTGTGCAGTGGCTCGTTTGGAAGCCTTTCATTAAGGGCTTTCAACTAGTCTATGGATCAGGTGTTGAACACAAAATGTGTGACTAAGACCGAAGCGTTTCTAACTCACGGGCTGTTGTGCTGAAACGAGAAAAGAACCAGTCATTTCAATCAATCAACCAACCAACCAATTAATCAATCAGTCAATCAATCAATCAATCAATCAATCAGTCAGTCAATCAATCAATCAATCAATCAATCAATCGATCGATCAACGAATGCCGCGCGTGGATGAGTGGCTGTGACGGCTTAGCTCTGGGCCTGCAGCCAGACCAGCTCCTTGAGCACACCAACGGCCGACTTCTGCTCCTATACAACATCAAGCATGATTTATATTGGAATTTTCAGTGTAAATACAAAACAAACGGGGAGCAAGCGCGCTCAAAGGCTGAAAAGCTTTCTGGAAAGCTGACAGAAACGTGGGCAGGCTGAAATTAGAAGCGCGCGGAGAGGCTAAAAGGCTGGCTGGCTGGAAAGCTGACAAAAAGGCTGGCAGGCTAAAATTAAAGGTTGCAAGGCAGGCTAGCTGGCTGGCTGGAAGGTCTGGCTGACTGAAAAAACGCAGGACGCTGCAAGGCTAAAAGGCTAAGAGAATGACTGAAAGCGCTGGACGGCTTTTAAAAAGGCTCAAATGAAAGAAGGATGACTGCCAGTCTGCAAGGCTGATAAAAAAAGGCTTAATGAAAATGGCTAGCCGGCTGAAAATGGCTGACAAAGGCTGAAAGAGGGTGAAAAGAAAGGCTTAGAGACCTCTTTGGTGGAGGGATTCTTGAGCACCAGCTTGCCTTGGTCAGGCACAGCGATTTGGCCCATCACACAGCCAGGCTTTTCCTTGATTTTCTCCATCACCACGTCAAGCGCCTTCTTCTCCAGCTTTTCATGCCCTTTCTTGAGCGAGTCGATCTTGGCCTTGAGAGCGTCCACGGTGGCCTGACTCAGCTTCTTCTCAGGGACAAGCACCTTCTCCATACGATTAAGACGCTTCTCCTGCACGTCGATGTCGGCCTGGGACTCGCCCAAGAGGTTCACCAGGTCGCGCCCGATCTACATAGAACGGTTAGGAAGGTATTTAGGCGGATAAGTAAGTTTGCATGTTGTGTGTTGTACCAGAGCGCTGAGCATGTTGTGGATGGGTAGGTAGAAAGATAAATTAAGAGATATATATCTTTACCAGATTGCTGAGGTTGTTGTGGATGGCCAGACGGATGATCTTGGGAGGGTGCTTGAGGCCCTTGGGTTTTTTGGGCACGTCGTAGGTCGGTGGCCAGTATGCCTGGAACAAAAAAAGAAGTAAAGTAGAGGCAGTAGTGAGGGTATATTGTAAGGCAGAACGGTAGTAGTGAAGCAATAGGCGGAGGGGATGGCAGCCTTGAGTCAATAGGCAGGGCAGAATGGCACCAGTGCGGCAATAAGCAGGGCAGAACGGCATTGGTGAGGCAAAAGGCAGGGCAGAATAGCAGCAGCAGAGGCTTTGGTTGACACCGGGTTGTGCAGCCAGTTCTTGAAGAAATTGGTGATCAGGCCCGGGATAGCCGCAGTCTTGTAGCAGGCCTGAAGCACGATGTTCTCCTCAAGACGCTCCTGGCCTAAGTAAGTAAGTAAGTAAGTAAGTAAGTAAGTAAGTAAGTAAGTAAGTAAAGTACGTAAGTAAGTAAGTGAAGTAAGTAAGAAAGTAAGTAAGAAAGTAAGTAATTAAGTAAGCAAAAACGTAAAAACGTGAAAAAATTAATATATATACATACAACAAAAAAAAAAAAAAAAAAAAAAAAAAAAAAAAAAAAAAAAAAAAAAAAAAAAGGTAAACGTATACAAGTATGTCTTGAGTACCCTCGGTGGTCAAGCCCAGCACGAACTCCTGGTCCAATTTGAAGACCTCCTCCTCGGCCTGCTTCATGGCGCTGGGCTGCATATCGGCGTAACAGATGGTCACCAAGCCAGAGTTGGCCGCCAGCTCCTTGAGCACCTTAGGATCAGAGCCTTTGATCTGATCGGCCAGGGCAGGGCATCGCTCCAGCATCTGCTTGTAGACTTCAGGCGACGCCTTCTGTTTCAAGATTTCTTCATACTTCTCGTCGGACACCTGACGCAGAGTGCCCAGCTTCTCCTGCAATCTCCCCAGCTCTTCCTTCAGCAGCTTGATGCCCTCTGCCACGTTCTTGAAGGGCGTGCCGTTAGCCGAGACTATAGATTTAGATGTAGATATGGATCAAAACTTAGATACTGATATAGATATAGGTAAACAGAAAACAGAAATAGAACTAGATTTAGGTATGGGTGCATATGTAGATGTAGATACAGAACAGAAATGGCAATAGAAATAGAAATAGAAACAGACGAGGATAGAAAAATAGAAATATAGATTTGATTTACATATGGATATAGATATATATAAAGATAAAGATATAGATATAGATATAGATAAAGAGATATAGATATAGATATAGATACATACCAGGCTTCTGGCGGGCGATTTTGCCCTCCAGACTGGCCAACAGGGCGGGCTTCTTCTTGATGCGCTCCAGCTGGTCGATGCGGCTGGTGACTTCAGAGATGCGGGCGCGGCACTTGGTGGCAGCAGCGTTGGCCTCCATTTCGGCGCAGAGCTCCTTCAGGCCGCCTCCCTTCTCCATGGTCAGCAGCTGGTAGGTTTGATCCGAGATGGTGCCCTTTGCCTTCATGGCCGCAGCGGCTTTGCAGGACTTCTCGTACAAGGCCTGGCGCTGCTGAGCAACGTCCACGTTGGCCTTGACCAGACCACCCTCCCCGCAAAGGATAGCAGCGTAGCCAGGGGCGAAGTTGCGGTCAGGGGGACCACCGCGCAGACGGCGCATGGCCTCGCGGGCGTACGAGTCGGCCACGGGCGTCACCTGGCAAACCTTGCCACCCTGGTCGCGCACGGCGAGGATCTCCTCGTCGACCTTGGGAATCATGTGCTCCTGGCCCGCATCGCGCAGCTCCTTGTCCAGGATGCTGCGTTGTCCACCAGCCACACCGTTCTGTTCCACCTTGATGCAGGGAGTCCTGACAATGCGACCACTCTTGTACATTTGGTAGATAGGCACGCACTTGTCTTTGATGGCTTGCATAGCCTAACATGCATACAGAAATAGTAATTACACTACCTTGCACTACCTCGTATCGCATTACATTACATTACAATACAATACAATACATTACATTACATTACAGTACAGTACAAATACAATAG
>WBZZ01004565.1:122500-127500 GCA_019918135.1 Paulinella micropora
GTGGCGGTCCGACCACGACGCGGTGGCTCAGTGAAGTCCAAAGTGGCCGCCGTCAGAAGATTTCGGACCACCAGGGCCGCCCGGACCACCAGGGCCGCCCGGACCACCAGGACCTCCAGGACCTCCTATGGGCAGGTACATGTTTGATTGCATTCCACGATATCAAGGCGGACAAACTAATCATTACTGCATGAAGATTAGCATCGCACAAATGGATATTAGATAGATGAATAGATGAATTAAAGATAGATAGATAGATAGATAGATAGATAGATAGATAGATAGATAGAGATAGATAGATAGATAGATAGATAGATAGATAGATAGATAGATAGATTAGATAGATAGATAGATAGATAGATAGATAGATAGATAGATAGATAGATAGATAGATAGATAGATAGATAGATAGATAGATAGATCGATCGATAGATCGATATATCGATATATATATATATATATATATATATATAGATTTTATATATATGTATATATATATATAAGGATAGATAGATAGATAGATAGATAGATAGATAGATAGATAGATAGATAAGATGGATGGAAAGATGGATGGATGGATGGATAGATAGATAGATAGATAGATAGATAGATAGATAGATAGATAGATAGATAGATAGATAGATAGATAGATAGATAGATGGATGGATACCAGGAGATCCAGGAGATCCAGGACTGCCAGGACCTGCTCCGTACAACACGCAGGACATACATGAAACATACATGAAACATTCATGACATACATGACATACAACATTCATGAAAAGCATTCAGCCAGGACTACCGAATGGAATGTCAGGACCTGCTCCATACAACAGTCATGACATACATACAACCTACATGAAACCTTCATGACATGCATGCATACAACATTCATGACAATCATTCAGCCAGGACTACCAACTAGACTACCAGGACCTGCAGGCATACAACATTCTTGATACATATATCCATACATACATAAAATATGCATGAAAAGCATTCATGACAGCCATTCATGACATGCACACATGCCATGCTTTTACATAATGTATGCATACAGGACATGCCATGTATGTATTCCATGTATGTATGTCATGCATGTATGTCGTGCATTAATGCCATGTATGACCTCCAGGACCTCCAGGACCTCCGATCCTGCCCAGCTGTTGCATCAAGCGCCACCCGCCGCCCGGGGGTGGCATCACAGGCCCAGGACCAGTCAGCTGTCCCGGGAAGCTACCGACCGGCCCGAGAGCGCCACCACCTACCACAATGCGTAGTACGTAATATTCATACATTTCATGACATGGCATGACATTACACGACATGACATGAAATTACATGACATGACACGACATGACATGAGTATAAAATTACATGGGCATGAACATACATTACATTACATGCATGCACATATACATGCATATATACATACATTACATACCAGCCAGCCCTCCCTCAGTGATCGGTCTCCCGTCGGCCCAGTAACTAGATAGATAGATAGATAGATAGATAGATAGATAGATAGATAGATAGATAGATAGATAGACAGACAGACAGACAGATAGATAGATAGATAGATAGATAGATAGATAGACAGACAGACAGACAGACAGACAGACAGACAGATAGATAGATAGATAGATAGATAGATAGATAGATAGATAGATAGATAGATAGATAGATAGACAGATAGATAGATAGGTAGGTAGGTAGGTAGGTAGGTAGGTAGGTAGGTAGGTAGGTAGATAGATAGATAGATAGATAGATAGATAGATAGATAGATAGATAGATAGATAGATAGATAGATAGATAGATAGATATGTTTGGTCTATCAGCTCTGCATATCCAAAGACAGAGGCATCCATTCCACCCCCGCCGCCACTTGACGGCTGGGCAGCGGGCTGGGGATGGGCACTAGGCCCCGGATGTATGCAGTCTGATGGTTAGGCCCCGGATGTATGCAGTCTGATGGTTGTAGAGAAATAAGCATGCAGATTTACCTGACTCCACCGGGCCGCGCGGCCGAACCAGCTGGGTAACTGGCAACGGGCCGGCCGAGAACATTGCCGCTCACCAACGGACCAGCTAGCGAGTGTCCTCCCCCTCCTGCAGGACTGCTGATAGGCAAGCCGGTAACAACGCCAGAACTGATCAAAGGACCAGCAAGTCCCCCACCCAGAGAGCCGGGTTGCTTAGAAGGACCTAGCGGCTTATTGGTAAAAGGGGCTGCCCACTTACCAAAGGACCAGCGAGTCCTCCCGCTCCGGGACTGATGAACTCGGAGGTCCGGTGGCTGACGGGCCCCGCCGGCCCTCCTATTGGACCACCAACCAGCCCGGCCTGGGTAGTGACGGGCTGGTAACTGACTGCCAAAGGGCCGGCCAACCCTCCTGAATTGACCAGCCCGATTGCACCGCCGTCACCTAGCGTAGGACCGACCAGATCCGACGGCCCTGCGCAAACACACACCAACACAAACATGTAGCAGACATAGAGTACTTAAAAAAATTCACGTGCTAGATTATGCCTGTGGTTAGAAGAGAGTTGTTATGTGCCTCTACTGCAAGACATTCGTGTGTGTTTCTCTTGTTGTTGTTGCTACCGCCCAGCTGCTTAGTAGGACCAGCGCCACCAAATGCAAAACCAGCCGGCCCTGCTCCGGGCAGCTTGTTAGCGGGAAGTGGTTGCCCGTTGAACGGTGGCCAGAACGAGCCGGTCAAGCGGCGCCGCGCACCACTTCCTGGCTTGCCTGGTACAGGATTAGCCAGCTTTCCCGGGTTAGTGATCACGACGGGCGCGGGCTGGTCGAGAGCACCGCCACCTGCCAGGAAAATGAAATATCGCCAAGGCCACTAAAAATTCGCCAAAATTCGCAAAGTTTACCGATAAAGGGATCCACCAGCCCTACCAGCCTATCTGGACCGGCCGGCATAACTCGTGATGGCCCGGACGGAACGGGCCGTAACGGCTCTTCTGGACCGGCGCCACCAGCGGGCTCTAATAGTCACACAGACACACAGACATAAATATATACATTCATTACATTACATTACATTACATTACATCGCATGGCATCACATTGCATTGCATCACATCGCATTGCATTACATTACATTACATTACATTGCATTGCATTACATTATTACATTACATTACATTACATTACATTACACTACATTACATTACATTACATGACATGACATTATATCACATCGCATCACATTGCATTACCTTCAACGGGATCAAGCCGGCCTTGTGCACCACCCATGAGAGGCAGCTGCGCGAAGCGACGCCGCCCACCGTCTCCTGTCTTGCCTTGCACAGGATCAGCCAGCTTTCCCGGGTAACTGACCACGACGGGTGCGCCGCCACCTGCCATGGGATTCACCGGCCCTACTAGCCCATCTGGCCTGGCCGGCGCAATCCGTTTCGGCACGGCCGGCACAACTTGTGATGACCCGGCCGGAACGGCTTGTGATGGCTCTTCTGGGCCGGCGCCAACAGCGGGCCCTAACAGGTTCAGAGTTAGGTGTAGAAATAGTTGGGGTTAGAAGAACCCAATATATGACACGTACAGGCACACTTGCATACAGAAAAAACAGACAGAACGACAAGTAGAAAAACAGTGTAATATACATACGTGATGGCCCGGCCGGAATGACACGTTTTGGCTCTTCTGGGCCGGCCACACCAGCGGGCCCTGACAGCCACACAGACACATGCATACATGCATACGTATCACACAGACAAACACGTAGACACATGCGGGCCCTAACAGGGCTAGGGTTAGGTTTAGGGCTTGGGTCAGCGTTAGAAGACATTAATATATACACATACATGCACATTTACATAAATACGTACAGACAGACAGATAGACAGATAGACAGATAGACAGATAGACAGATACACAGACAGAAAAGACAAAAATAAAACATTCATACGTGATGGCCCGGCCGGAACGACTCGTTTTGGCTCTTCTGGGCCGGCCACACCAGCGGGCCCTGACAGCCACACAGATTCATACTCACAAAGACAGACGTATAGATAGATACATACAGACGTACATGCAGACCTTTGACCGGATCGAGCCGGGCTGGTGTTCCAACCATGGGAAGCAGCTGTGCAAAACGACGCCGAGCACCACCGCCTGAGACACAAAGGACATGTACACATCGCTTTCATCGTCGTCGTTCATGTCGTCGTGACATCGTCATCTTTGTTGTTGTTGTTGTTGTTGTTGTTGTTGTTGTTGTTGTTGTTGTTGTTTTTGTTGTTTTTGTTGTTGTTGTTTTTGTTGTTTTTGTTGATGTTGTTGATGTTGTTGTCGTCGTCGTCGTTTTTGTTGTCGTCCTCGTTGTCGTCCTCGTTGTCGTCATCGTCGTTGTTATTGTTGTCATGGTCGTTTTTGCTGTCCTGGTTGTTGTAGTTGGTGGTGATGGTGGCGGTTGCGGTACCTTCACTGTCGTCGCCGTTGCCTTCATTTTCTGATTCAGGCATATTGAATTATCAAGACAGATGCCCGTAACAGTAAAAACAACAGCAGCAACAGCAACAACAAAAGTAACAGCAACAGCAGCAACAGAAACAGCAGAAACAACATCAACAGCAGCAGCAGCAGCAACAACAACAGCAGCAGCAGCAGCAGCAACAGCAGCAATAACATTCAAAACCTCGTGCTGCGGAATGACCTTTGACCGGGTCCCTACACACAAACTGAGGACACGGAGCTCTAGTATTTACACAAGGTGATGACTTTGCGAGCAATCGAACAGTGGTTGTGACCTGATGCAACGAGCAGCCATGTGCGTGCACACTTTGTCCGGGGGACACGCGTTTACATCCCGACAGGAGACTACAACCAACAAAACCATGGTGAAACCATGTTCACATGACAGAGCTTACATACGCACCTGGGACACACGCACGGTTGATAGTGTCGAACTCCTGTCCCAAACCGCAAACTTGGATGGGAGACGTGGCGATGATGATGGTGGAGA
>WBZZ01004566.1:5000-47080 GCA_019918135.1 Paulinella micropora
TTTCAAACTTTAGGTATGCCATGCTGAGGGCTAGCAAGGCGCCGATATATGTGGCACACCGTGGTGGTGGCTACGGAGTCTTTGCTGATAAATACCTTCCTCCTTCTTTTCAGCTTGGGCTCCTCGAACCAGGAGGAAAGTCTTTGCGTGCTGCAGATCATGCTGCATTTTCTGATCATTTCACTATGAAAATTGGGAGTTCCCTGCAAACAGGGATGCATCCAATTAAATTCATTAACGAATCGAGCAGGAATGCAATGCATCTCATCAACTCTTCATCGCAAGGGTTCAACAAGCTCGACGATGACACTTGCCGACCGAACGTGAAGGTAAATTATGTTAGTTGTTACATACATCCATGCAATGTAAGTTTTTGTTACGTGTGTTGTATTTTTTCTATAAATATTGTTGTAAATAATGTCAGGTCAGCAAGGGTACTCCTATTGTGACTGTCACCACCGCAATATCGAAAGATCAAGAGATTTTGCTCAGCTATGCACCTAATCCAGACCTAGAGATAGCTACGCTGCCAAGCGATGCACATCCGGTCTGGTTGAAAGAGGCTGCCAAGGAAGGAGCTAAAATCCCAGTTTTCCTGTTCGAGACTGACATTGGTCATGTATGTTTCATCGTTCCTGAGAAAGAACATCCGCTTCCACTTAAGTCAATTTCCTTGCTTCATGAAGCAAAGGTTGAACTTTTAGCGTCGGTCAGCAGTATTAGTTCTGATGGAAAGCAACCGCTCTCCAGGTCATCATCTATTCCGCCGGAAAAAAAGAGGAAGCTTCTCGACAGCGTGTCCTCAATTTCAGATAGTCGCCGCACGCTTCTGCCCAGGGAAAGCTCGGACATTACAGTCATCACAGAAAAATCAAGCTTGAGTGATGCACAGGTAAAAAATAAATAAATGAAAATTATTACTGAGAAGATTCTTTTTTACAGGCAGGTATTCCTGACGTTGATGCTAACCTCGACAGCTGGAAACAGTCAGACAGTTCTACTGTCACTACAGGATATGATGTTAGTAGCTGCAGCAGCTCTAGACTATATCTTCCTACTGGCTCCATGGTAATTTTTTTCTCTACCTGTCTATGTTCATGCTGGTTAATGTTCATAAGCGATCTTGTTTGCGTAGAACGTCGACGAAGAGTGTTCAGATACGGATTCAAACGGTGATGCTGCATCTATCAACCCTGGATTGCTTCCTCCTCTGGTCGGCGTGGACGATGCGGAATTATCCAACGAGCTTCGATTGAACTTCGACGAGCTTATGGAATCGAATGAGCTGTTGTATAACATCATGAGATTATCACCAATTCCTTACAGCAGACCACGTAAGAATCCAACGCGCCCCTACACGATGAAAAGTCGCACGAAAGGTGCAGTGAAGCTTCAGAGACCGTCTGCGCTCCAAAAACTGTTGGGGATTACCTTCGCCGACTTGGACAGGGAAGTTAAGTCTGTCTGCTGCAAAAAGTGGAAGTGTTATTCATTTATCGACACGCGTGATGTGCTTTACACGAGAGCGAAGAATGCGTCATCGTCTCTCAGTGAGCTTTATTCTTGGGCAGCTTCGCAGCTTGAATCGTTTCAAACAAAAACTGGATCGTTTCAGTATATGTATTTAACGGAGGCTGTGTGCAAAGTAGCCTGGCAGCGTATCTACGGGATCGGTGATAAAGTTTTGTCAAGAGCACACAAACTTCTTGCAAATAACACGAAGGTTTTGACAAAAAGCTACTCAACCGTTCCTGAAACAGAAGATGTGGTAGCAGTATTACTCTGCGAGAAGTTCATGGAGAGTTACCCGGAGATATGCAGCGACGGAATATGGAGGATGCAAGAAATGGCTCAGGACGCAGGAGTCCAAAACTATGTTCGCGAGAATTGGAAAGATATGTGCCTTCGGTTTGGTTGTTCGAAACGAGTTGATCCAAATAATCCTCCGACAGACAATACGATCAACAAAGTTTGGCGCATGGATTTTCCGCACGTCAAGTTTGTCAGAGGTATTATGCATATTTTCGTTATCATTACTTATTACAGGTTTGTTTTGCAGAAGGAGATTTCTCAAAATGCGAGATCTGCACAGAGCTTGCTGCTGATCATTCTAACGGTTTCAGGACTGAAGTAGAAGCTCAAGAATGGCGTCGCCGTAGCAGGCTTCATCACAAAATTCACAGGGCGTGCCGCGTTGCCAGCATGCAGCGCAAGAAGGCAGCACCAGCAGATTTTGCTGCCACAGTCATATCAGCCGATATGAAACCGCCAGTGAAGATCCCATCTTGCCGCCGCGCCGCGAAAGATTTCAAAGGAAAAATTGTGTTTCGCCTTTGCGTTGGAATCAATACCTGCTACACTACCGATACGCATTTTATTCTGACGTACCTTGAAGGCGCGGTAGAACACGGCGCGAACAGCAACATTACTATGCTTGCCGCACTTTTACATTGGCAACTTTGGAACCCTCGCACAATGCAAGCGTGGAAATTATATCTTGAGTGGGACGGAGCTGGTGATAACACCGCGTGGGCGATGCTGGGTTTCCTTGGGCTCAATGTCGTTGACAGAGGAATCCGTTTCCAAGTAGAGTCACATCGCAAGCCACCAGGGCACGGGCACGATGGAGATGATCAGGAATTTCGAGTTATGGATGGGTGGAAGAGCACCTTCCTGACAACTAACATCGCTCAAGCGTTATTAAAGCTCATTCTTGCATTCAAGAAGCAGCACAAGAAGAGGCATGTGCTGGTTGTTCTCGGATGTAACTACGACTGGATGACTCATTTTAGCCCGTGTATGAACAAGAGTTTCAAAAACTACAACAAACCCTTGGCATATAGAATCACCAAGAAAGATCCTGACGCTTTGCCGACTGTAGAGATCGCTACTTGGGGAGACGCACAGGATTTTCATGGAGTGCGTGATGATCCCAGAGGAGAACCGATCAATTTGTTTATCGGACGCCCCGGTAATAATATTATCTATCTTTCTCTTTCTCTCTCTCTCTCTATATATATATATATATATATCTCTCTCTCTCTTTCTCTCGTTCTATCTATCTATCTCTCTCTCTATTTATGACAGCGACCGACATGCCTCCCAAGCTTCCAGTCGGCTACTTCGTCAATCCGCGCCTGAAGAAGGATATTCGTGCTTTGGCTACTAAATACCTAGGGCCGGATGAGCGAGCACATGTGGAGGAAATGTTAGCAGGTGGAAATTTGACCAGAGTAGAGGTGGATGGAGATTACTTCGAAGGCGGCCTGCCCGGCCGTCCTGCTCATATGTCCTGTGTCGATGCAAAAGGCAAGGAATGGAGAGCAGAATTTCGATTGATCGACGAGCTACCTGTAAATTGGATGGAGTTGCCTCAAGAACGACAGGAGAAAATGAACGCACTTACGCGTTTGACCGATGAAGAGCTGCTGTCCTTACCACGCACTTATTTTGTTAATGAAGGACGTCCTCCAGCTCACCCGAGATGGCGTGGTGCAAGACAGCTTACTAGCGAAGAAAAGCAGGAGCAGGATTTAGCATTTGGAAATGCTTCTGAGCCTTGGCGGAAAATTCTCACGTTGCTAAGATCGTCAGAGGAAAAAAAGCAATTTGCGTCCAAGCAGATGGTAGTTAGCGAATTGAAATCATGGATGAGAATGCATGGTGTTGCAACGCAAAACTCCGATCGGAAACAGTTCAAGAAGGCAGAGCTTATTGAACAAGCGTGGAACCATTTCGAACGATGCGACTGTGGGTTCCCTGAGGAAGAAGAGCTTGGTGCTGCTCAGCCTGCAGAACCAGTGGCAGATTCAGAGGATGACTTATCTGATACTTCATCTTCCAGTTCATCAACTGACTCATCGTCTGATCGATCTTCTGGTTCAGAGGAAGAAAAGCATGGTATTAGTTTTCTTCTTCTTCTTCTTCTTCTTCTTCTTCTTCTTCTTCTTCTTCTTCTTCTTCTTCTTCTTCTCCTCCTTAACATGATGCTATCCATATTGTAGATGATTCAGATCGCTCCGACGCAAGTTGGAGAATGCGTAACTCAGGAATCCGTTTGCGCGGACGTCGCCGCGCACGTCGTGCTGCGGGTGGACGTGGACGTGGACGTGGACGTGGTCGTATGTGATTATTTTTTTTGAATGAATTTTTCTGGGTCCGACTTTTTCATAATGGTTTTTGTCTAGGGCAACTGCAACTGTAACGCTTCTTCTAAAAACTGAAATTAGAAATTTGTTTAACTCTGATAATGCACCAGAATCTGATGTGAAGCGTCCTCCCTCCGACCCATTTCCCCCCCCCACCCCCCCCCCTCCCCCCTCTACGTACCAGCGTACGTCACAGCGGGCAAACAGAATTTTTTGAAGGTAAAACCATGTCTTAATATAGTAAAATGCTTAATATAAGCAAGAATAAACAGTAAAAGCAAATTCTGCATGTTCGGCATTGTTATCATCATAGATTCATGGTAGCCGGGACTACGAAAAAGTAGAAAAATTACCGTGTCGGACCGGTTCCTGCCCACCTCTGAAGATGAAGTTAAAGTGTATTACAATTAATAAAAACATATTTTAATATTATTTTTATATGTTCTGCAATCAGGGAATTCATTTCCTTTCATTTCCACACGTTTTCAAAAAAGTCCATATACTTCATGGAAAATTTCGGAAAAAGGGATACCCCCAAGATTGTCGAATGTTTAGTTATATTATTGCCAAGGAATCCAAGAGAATGCTGCGAAATCTAAGGGCCGAATCCGATTTCGGCGGTTTTCAATACTGTCCACAAGAGCACTGCGGCGAGATTCGTCTCATTTACGACTTTGATAACGGCCCGCTCCTGGAGTCGTGCCTCTGCGGCGATGGTGGGGATACAGAAGAGGAGGAGGAGGATTCGAATGAAGACGACGAATAGAGAGAGAGCGAGAGAGAGGACAGGGAGATCAAACTCAAGCAAAGAAGCGGCTGGCTGCGTTGTCTTTTTTTGTAATTAAACGACCATTCCTTGATTCCTTTTTTTTTCTGTCGCTTTAGTCGGGCTTGCAGGAAAAAGAAGAAAAAAGGCTCTTACACAACACTTGTCCATGCTCCAACTTCCTTGACGATTTCTTTAAGCACCCGAAAGCCAGTAACTAAATTAAAGTGAGACTTTGTTTTTCTGTCTGCCACCAAATTTATTGATAATAAAAAACATGCCGGGAAGAGTTTGGACGGCATGTTGGTTATCCCAGAAAGTTTCAGTCGTAAATGGTGCTATTTTATTCGAACACGGGCTCGTCGTCGTCGTCTGTGTCAAAACCGAACACTGACTTGTTAGGCATGCAGACAGGCTCGTCGTCCTCTGTATCAAACTCTATTTTAAGTGCAGAATAGTCCCCAACTTGTTGTGCGGCCGTGCGTATGATTGCCGCAACGAATTGCTCGACGTCGCTCAGTTTTAACTTGCTGAAGTTTTCAGAACGTCTCTGGACCATCTCATTTGCACGAAAGCTTAACGTGCCGTCTGTTTCCTTTTGTAGAAACAGGCATTTCGGGTCGCACTTCGGCAGCCATGAAAAAGCTGTAGACGCGTCGGCAGAGAACTTGGCTTTTGAATGATTTAGGTACTGTAGTGCCAGGAAGGGGGGGCTGCCCGCGTACAAAATGTTTTGTATGCCCTTGGACTGCTGCAGGCTGTTCCACCACCAGTGAACACAGCGCTTAAACCTATCTTGGCCGGTTCCGCGCATATCGCATTTATCGCTCAGCAGTGCGGCTACATGAGCATACACGCATCTCAGGAAGGCGCTAGGCATAACGAATAGGCCAGAAGCTAGCAGATTCAAGGCGTTGGACAGCATGATTGCCTTGACTACCAGTGCATCGTAGGTCTCCTGGTGCATATTGTTGATTTGTAAACAATAAAAAGGATCTAGGTCAATTAACAGGAACTGACAAACACGCGTGCACACAATGTTGGCAGGTTTCAAGTCGCTGTGCACAATGCGATGCTTCGCTAGAGCCGTTAGAGCCCGTGTCAGAAAAGGTAGGAAGTTCTTCACGAGCTTTGTTTTGTCAGTGTCCGGCAGAGATTTTAAAGCCTCCTCGGAATCAAGATCCACAGGGGGTCCATCGTCGTGGTCGTCGTCTTCGGGGGGCCCGCGAACGAAATCCATGACTATCCACTTACTGTCTCGCATGTCATCTGTGGTCACACAGCCGTAAACCTTGGGAGCTAAATTTTCCCGAGCTAACCAATACTGCAACTGCATGTTGTCTGCTACCTTGCAATCGTAATTAGTGGCTGCACCGGGCCAATCTATTTGGAGGTCGCAACTACTTGTAACTTGTTTGAAAAGCAGGTCTTCCAAAACTCTTAAACCCGGTTTTAGTGGTGGCAGCGCGTTGAACTCTTGTCGTTGAGGTGGGGATAATCTGTACTCAGGGATCCCTTGCGGGAAGGCCTGCACAAACGCGCTTTCTAACACGCTCGTGTCTGCGGTCACCATGGCTGCCAGGCTGTCTAGCCGGCAACTGTAAACATCTCCCGCGCACCATGTAAAGGGCTGCCAGCGCAGCACGTTATGGTGGAACTGCCGGAGGCTCAGCAAGCCATGTTTTGCGAGGCCACATGCAGGACAGCACGGCTTCTCGTGCTTCAGCCCGAGGCCAGCAACCAATTTCTGACGTACGGCAGCGGCCTGCAGGCTGGCTGCTGTTTTACCGTCGCTCATTTTTCTTTTATTAATTTATATTTTCAGCCGGGAGGAAGAGAAGACAAAAAAAAGACAGGGAGACGAATCATTGGTTTTTTTTAAATCTGAAAAGAAAAGTTTCGCAGTGGCCTCAGGGCTCCCCTCCCCGCCCCTGGCAGGCATAAAATTATTACAAAAAATCCTCGCCCGCCTTACGTTCATCTGAAGCACACAAAAAAAAATTCAAACAAAAAACTCGTGGTCGGCGGTCTGCAGCTGGTTCGCTACGGCCGGCCGGCGCAGGAACGTGGTCTGGTTCGTGACTTTCTCCATGTTCAACGCCCACTGCCGGCGCTCTATAAAAGTGTCCAGCAACAGGATGCAGATCCGGACGTGCCGTTTCTGCCCCTTGCGGCAGGCCCTGCGCTCGGCCTGCAGCAGGTCGCCGCCGGACCACGTCAGCTGGAAGAAGAACACGTGGTTGGCCGCCTGCAAGTTTAGCCCCTGCCCGGCCGCGCGGATGCTCAGCACCGCCGCCCGGCAGCGCCGGTCGTCCTGGAACTGCGCTACCAGTTCCGCGCGCTTGGCCTGCGGCGTGGTGCCGTTGATGGCTACGAAGTACTTGTGCGGCCGGCGCTTGTGCGACCACACGGCCGTTAGCCACTGCTGCAGCAGCTCCCACGTGTCCTGGTTCTCGCAGAACAGCAGCACCTTGTGGGCCAAATGTCTGTCCCGCAGCAGGGGCTCGACCTCGCGCTCAAAGAACGCGTGTGACAGCCGCTGCTTGACCTTCTTGGACTCGTCGTAGCAGCGGCTGAACAGAAGCAGCCGCGAGAGCTCGGGCTGCGCGTCCTGGTGCCGCTGGAAACGCCGTCGTTTGGGTGGCGGCGGCGCCACATATTGCGGCGGCAGCTCCAGCGGCAGGCCGCCGTACGACGACAGCACCGCCTCCGCCTCCTTCACGTCCACCGTCTGCTGTGCGCCTAGCTGCGCCTCCAGGCTCGGCAGGCTGCTGACGTCGTGCCGCCACAGCGCGTCCAGCCGCTCCGCGTCCGCAGCCGCCGGCTTCAGGATGACCACCCGGCGCTCGTACGTGAATTCTCCTTGCGCGCCGGCCGCCACGCCGTTCGCCGGCACCAGTTTGCCCTCCTCGGCGCTCGACGCCTCCCTGGTAAACAGGCAGAACTGCGCCAGCAGTTTGCACAGCTCCGCTAGGTTAGAGCTGCCAGCGGCGTCCAGCACAAACAGCGGCTTGCGCGCCGCGCGGTCGTAGCCCCGCTGCACCTGGCGCCCGGCGCAGTACCGCAGCACGAACCGGCTGTACGTCAGCCCCCGCGCGCGCAGCCCGTCGGGGCACAGCAGCGTCAGTTGCGGCCACAGCTGCACTGTGCGGTTGGCCGGCGTCCCCGTCAGGCACAGGCACATCGGCACGAGCGCTTGCTGGAACAGGCTGTGCGTCATCAGCGTTGTCTGCGAACGCATGTTCGTCAGCACGTGGCTTTCGTCTAGGATGGCGGCGCGCAACCCCGCTTGCAGCCTGCCCTGCTTGTACAGGCTCAGCGCCATCTGGTAAGACATCACGTAGATCAGCGCCCCGGGCACGGGAAACCTCTGTTGGCCGCTGCCGATCAGGCACAGGTGTGTGGTCTGCCCCGTTACCGCCTGGCCCTGGTACGCCTCGGGCCGGTGCCGCATGCCCAGCCAACGCTCTGCTTCCTTAATCCAGTGGCTGCAGTTACTGGTGGGGCTCAGGATCAGCGCGGGCAAACTCTCCTGCCGTGTGCGGCTCAGCGCCGTCAGCGCGATCGCCGTCTTGCCTGTGCCCGGGGCCAGCGCTAGCAACACTCGGCGGTGCTTGACGCAGTACTCGACCGCCTCCTCCTGGACACGGCTCAACCTGCGCCGGGGCATCCCTCGGTAGGGACTATTCAAAAACAAAGGGAAAACGGAGGAAATGGGGGAAAAACGGGCAAAGGTCAACGCGCGGCAAAAGTAAAACCACCTTCCTTTCTGCTAGCTCCTTGCGTCTTCTCGCCTATTCCTTACCCCCCCCCCCCGCCCTCTTGTCCCCCCCCCCCCCCGCATCCAGGCCCTCCTACTTATCGTTTTTTGGTTTCCGAGAAGTACGAGGCGCGGGGGGGGGGGGGGGGCGCACTACCGGCCAGAAACAGAAAGGTGGTTCGGGAGGGAGAAGGAAGGGGGGAAAGGTGGGTCGGGAGGGAAAGGTGGGCCAAGGAAACTACTTTCCCTGCCCAAACGCCGCGCCCTAGTCTCTCTCTTCTCCCTACACCGGCAATTGGAGCCAAGGTTAGAGCGTAAGGGAATGGAGGGAAAACGCCGGGGTCGATTAGACAAAGCCTTTTGCTCCCTTTTTTTTCTTCTCCGTTTTTTTTTTTGCTCTCCGGTTATTTGTGTCCTTCGGTTCCGCCGCCCTCTCCTCTCTTCCCTCCCGCCCGTTCTCGTTCTTCGGTTTTGTCTGCTCTTGTGCCCCCTCACCCGCCTCCCTCGCCCTATATGTCTCTAAAAATGAGCGGCGATGGCAAAGTTGTCACGGTAGCCCAGAACCGGGCGACGCTTATTGAGAAGTTTGGCCTGCAACACGCCTTCCGGTGCCCAAAGTGTCAAACTCTAGTGCAAAAACCCAACCTAGACCCGAGGAAACTGCAATGCAGGGTCCTGCGCTGGCGGCCCTTTGCTTACTATGTCATCAACCAGCGGCCTGGCCAACGGCCTTGGCCGGACCATTTAGCAGCCCTGACAAAAAAGCAGCGCGACTGCAATTTCTTGGAACGGGAACTCAAGCAAGCCTTTCCCGAGGGCCTCCTCTTCCTGGCCATCCGGCGGGGAGACTTGTATCGAATTTACGAGCCAGAAGAACTAACACCAAAAAAAGTAATAACAGACGCTAATGACGGTGAAGTTCTGCTGTTGAAAAAAAACAAGGTAGTGCTGAAGAGGCTGACCAAGCGCCACAAGCCCGCCAACCTGAAGAACCCTTTGCTAGGCGACCTAGTGGATTTCATCCAGTTGACTCTGAAGAGATAGATACAAAGGAACGCTTGGCCACCGACAGGGCCGGACAAAACGTCTATGTCATCATGGATTATATTGTGGGTACTAGCGCTGGTGGCCATGTTGACTTGAAGCAGCTTCTGAAAAACAAGGTACCACAAGTGCCTGGTTTGAACCAAAAGATTATTGTCTTCCTCGACAAACTGCTAGTGCTTCTGTCCAACGCAGGGTTAGAATTTGCAGACTTCAAGCCCGCAAACGTGGCGTACCGTCTTTCTGACCAGCACCTCATGCTGCTGGACGCGGAGCCGTTCTATTGCCTCCGCATCCAGCCCGAAGCCAGATTTCCAGCACGACACACTTTTCTAAAGTTTTCGAACCTGGTCAGCATGCTTGCCAACAGCCTGCAGTGGCTGCCAAAAGCTGTTACTCTGCATCTGCTCGAATGCATTTACGACATACTCAGAAAACACCAGGATGCCCTCACGCGTTGTGCCCAATGGTGGTTCGACGTTGTTATGTCGTGCGGAGACAAGAAAACCGAGTTTGCGTACGGGGCCTGCACCACCGCCGCGTACTATCTACAACCGCTTAACCCAGCCAGGCTGGACAACCAAAAAAGCACATGGCTGCCTGAATTTACGGGGTCGTCTCTCCTCGTACCAACTGCTCGTTCAGGATGCTACAGGGTTAAGGAGCTAAAAGACGTGATGCGACAGGCGCGTAACAACACGCTGGAGGTAGAGGACGTGGAACAATTTGTGGTGGCCATAGTGCGCATAGCTGCGTTTAGGGCCAACGAGCCCTGACTCTCTCGCCCCCAAAGAAAAGACTTTATTTTGTTCTGAAGAGAACCAAAAAAAAGCAGGCTAAGCAAATAAAAAAAAAGCTGCTTTTTCAGGGGTATTTGGAGGGGCAGACTAGCTAGAGTGTGTACACGACGTCGTGCTGGGCCCACAGCGTTATTGCCACAATGGCTAGTATGGTGGAAACGGAGCCCAGGCACAGAGCGGGCAGGTGCCAAGCACAGACCGCAGCCTTGGCACGACAAAACAACAGCACCAACGCTAGGTTGGTGGCTAGCAGGAGCAGAGCACCGAGGCCCAAGCCGCCCACGGTGGCGTAGCCCGTGGTGCACACCACCACGGGCGTGTAGTTAAGACTGCAGGCCGAGGGCCCCCGGCACTGGACCTCGAAGCCCAGCACAGCGCGCTCCCAGTCCTGTTGCCGCAGCCACACGCGGCTCCTGACAAAAGTGAAGCCGTCGTACGACACCTCCCGGGCCGCGCGCGTCTTTGGTCCGAAGTAGTGCCACCGTAGATTCTCCTGGTTGTACTCCGGTGTGAGAGCACCCACGAGCCGGACGAACGGGCAGTCCGGGAAAGTAACAAAGGGCTGGACCGAGAACGCCGTGGCGCGCTGGTGCGGCGGCAACGCGAGGTTGTGCGTCAGGTTGTGCTGGCTCTGCCAGTAGTCCTTGATGACTGCCACGTGCGACCCGTCGGAAGAGGCCGCCGTTGCACGGAAAAGCACTAGCATCGCCAAAAGAATTCTTTTTAATGTATTTTCGCTCTCTCACTTTTGGTGAGGGCGGGCGGATGGGGCAGATTGTTGGTTGGAAATTGCACAGGGCGGCCTTCCCCATTTCCCGCCCTTTGTTTTAACATTTATTTGGTTGGGACGGAGGGGGCTTTTTTTGGCACCTTCTCCAAGATGACCATCCGCACCCATGAACCCGGCCCTGCGCCAATCTCAGTACCTCCTCAAAGTTATCGACTTTTGTCACTACGGTATTATTAGCGTTCCACCAATCGTCATTTCTCCTGCGGAGCGCAGTGTAATGGCCGACTAGGGGGTCGTCGTGATGCACCAGCATAGCCAGAACCCGAAACGTGATTTCTTCTGGATCTGCTTCATTATCTTTTTTGCCAAGAGTGTACGTGACCGTGAATTCTTCCTTTGTGAGCGGGGGGTTGATGCGTTCTTCTCTGGGTTAAACCAGACCATCGCGTATTTCGCGGTGCGTTGGTCTCTTGGGCAGAGCATACCACCCCCGAGCTCTACTAAGCCCGGGCAAGTCGATTTGTCGTCATAGTAGTTGTGCCGCACCGGTTTCTGGTTGTCTTTTCTTGCCATACTTTGCGTAGACACAAGTTGCGTGAAAAGTTCTATAAGCTCCTGCCCTCTTTTTTGGCACGTTACGCTGAGAGGGCCGCAGTGCGCGTCGTCGCCAGTCAGGGCCGGCCAGCTGTCAACTGTTTTGGGAAGTGGTTCTTTACAAGCTTTACATTCATAAAAGATCAAACCACGAAACCAGCGTTGCTTCGAATTCTGCATTGAAACATGATTTCTGGATTGCCTTTTAATTGCTCTTGCATCTTCTGCCAGATGAAGAGCAAGGCTTGCTCCGGGTCATCGGGGTCACGTTGGTGCCGGGATGCCTCTTCTAGGCATTTGAAATCAACGTCCTCCTCTGCAGGAACCTGTGTGTTGCCCTGGACATAATCGCTCAAATTCGAAATGGCACAGGCCACGCAATCCGGAATCTTGCATTTTCTTGTCTCGCCAGGAACCACACGCGTAGCAAAAACGCAGCTCAGGCACTGCATCAGCGCGCGGATGTAGCACGAATTGACGCTCCCGCGGAGGCCGCGCTGCCTCGGCGGCGGCGCTTGGCTCTTGGTCCTGCACAGACAGCAGCGTGCAAAAAAGAAAAGGTGTACAAAAGGGTACGCAAAGCATTTGGAAGAAAAAAAAGCCTCGCGGACCTAGAGCTTTCGGGCCGGTCGCGCGCCGACGGGCCGGTCGCGCCGATCGCGCGCGCGATTAACTTTTGTACCAGCGTTTGCATAAGCAGGGACCACGAACGTCGTCGCTGCTCTTGGGCTTTCTGACGATGTCGGCTCTGAGCAGTGCCCGGATCTGTGGGCTACAAGTCCCGAGTCCGGAAGCCTCCTTTGCCTGAGGGCTTTAGTCTTGTCAAGGGCGTCCTGCAGGGAATGCCTAGCCCTGGCATTATTCTTCAGCACGTCCTTCACGAGGCCGAACACGGTGCCGCTCGTGGCCAGAGCGCCCTGGAAAACACGTACCTCCAGATGAGTTCGTTTAGGCTGCTGACTTTGTCGGGGTCCTGTGCCATCCCCGTTATTCACTGACGTACGACATGTTGCTGCTGGTGTTGACGGGGCACGGACAATCGAAGTAGCTAAAGGCCGTGGCCAGGGCCGTGTACCAGGGCGGGTACGGAACCTTGTCCAGCGCAAAGTTCAGGATGTAAAGCTTCACGACCTTGGCCAGTTCTTGTAAATAAATTTCAGGGTCTTAAGGAAAGGGTCGTACAGATGCTCAGAGTCTCTCTTGATTTCAGAAACAAAGACGCATTTGGAGGATTTGCAGGCGGCGGAACCGAACGTGCAGCCTCCTAAAGTCCTTGGCGAACTTGACGACCTCATCTGCTCCGTCTGGTGCAGCCATATGCCCCCGGCTAATTCGTTGGAAGCCTGGTAATTCTTTTTTTTTCACTAGTACATTTATTAATAAGAAATACAAATATCCCCAAGCCGCGCACTCCTTTTTCGGGGGTGCCAGCACGGGAAGGACTACTTCTTTGGACGGGACGAGCGAGGGGGGGGGGAGGGATGGTTTTTGGAGAGAAATACAGGGGAGGGGGCGGGGAGCAAAAAAAAAAGAGTGCGCGGCTTGGGGATGTTTGAAGGGCGCGGGGGGAAATATGCGGCCGAGAGAGAGAGAAAAGGGCGGCGGCAAAGAGTCATTGTGTCGTGGGGAGGGGCCAGCCGGTCAGGCCCGCTAGGCGCGCGGCCACTACCGCGTACAGCACCCCGTTACAACGCGCGGTCCCGAGCGCCCACCGCAGCACTCTGACCGACTTGTCCACGGGGTCGCGCCGGCGCTTGGCCAGCCAGCTTAGCACGTACAGCGTGAGGTGCCTGGGGCCGCGCAGGCGCAGGGCCTCGCGCAAGGTCCGCACGGGCTTCTGGGCGTCGCCGGAGAGGTGCGCAAGCAGCTCCTGCTCCTGTTCGGGCCTGTTCATCCCGAGCGCGACGCGCAGCCTGTCGGTGTCCGTGCCTGTAAAGCACACAGCTGGCTCGCGCGCCACCTCGCACAGGACGGCCTTCTCCGGCAGGCTCAACTGCGACAGCGCGTAAAGGCGCCAGTAGCGGCCGCCGTCACTGCCAAGCCCCTCGATGAAGAAGCAGACCGCCAGGCGCCAGGCCTTCCAGAACCTGTTCGCGTCCCAACCGCTCAGCTGGGACGTTGCCGCCGCCAGCGCGTCGGGGCTGACGGACGCCACGTAGGCTACCAGCGCGTCCCCGTAGTCGGGGCCCGGCTTCAGCTTGGACAGGCAGCCCAGGTCCAGGTCGCCCAGCAGCACCCTGTTGACGACGTTGTCTTCAGTCACGTCTAGCAGGATGTTGGAGGGTTTGGCGTCGTGGAAGAACCACCGCAGCCTGCTCAGGGCCCTGAGACGGCTAAGGACTGGCTCCAGCACCTGTGTGCACAAGTCCGCGCTCTTCAGCGTGCAGGAATCCAGAAACTTTTGCAGATCCGTATCCAGCCGCTCCAGCACCAGGGCCGAGAAGCCGTTCCAGCGGGCGAGGTCGTTGCCGGAGCGCCTGAAGTGCGCGCACGTGCGCGCGATCGCGGCCCGCAGGTCCCGCTGTTGGCATTTGTAGCTGAACAACGTCGCGGCGTTCAGGCCCAGCTTGGACACCAGCTGGCAGCCGACGCCGTGCTGGGCGCCGATTCTCAGGCCCTGCTCCTGCTCCCCGTCGGGGTCGAACGTCAGCTTAACGGCGATGCCGCACCCCCGCTGGCCGAACACAGTGCCGTACGAGCCGGCGCCCAGCTCCGTCGAGTCCGCCAGCATGTCCAGCAGCTCCCGTGTCTGTTGTGCGTTTAGCCACGGCTCACACTCGGGCCGCTGCCGCAGTTGCGAAGACAGCCTGTTCCACCACGCCTGCATGTCCGAGAGGCTTTGGAGAGAGAGAGAAAGAGAGATTGGGGGGGGGGGGAAGGTTGTGCGCAGAAGCAATGGGGGAGGGGCGGGGTAGAGCAAGGCGTTGTCTTTTCTGAGAAAGGGAACACCACCCCCTCCGTCCGGGGTCTCTCGCGGCTGCGGCCCCCCCCCCGGGGGGGACGGAGAAAAAGACAACACCACGGGGGGGGGGCCACAGTCATTCCCCCCTCCCGCGTGGTTTGGCTCCTAGCACCCGGCACTGCTGTGCACAAGAAAAAAAAGGGGCCCGAAAGGAAACCTCCCAAGAAGAACTAGAAAAAAAAGAGACAAGACGTCGCTCAGTTCGGCCGAACCAAAGTGGATTTGTTGCTTCCCTCCCCGCCGCCTTCTCTTTGTGGTCGATTTTTTTTTAGTGTGCCGTGCACTAAAATTTGCCAAAAAGAAATCACGGAGGCCTCGTAAATTTGTTAAGAACCCCAAAAAAAAACCGCCCTCCCCCCGCCCAACAAAAAAAAACACACAGCAACGACCGCGTGGCTTTTCTTTTTTCTCTGGCATGCAGCACGCGACCGCTGGTACTCAGCCATCTCCCAAAGCAGCAGCGGCGTCGGTTTCGGACTTGGAGGCCTTCGTTGAGACACAAGCGAGCGTGAATGCCCTGTTGGCACAGCAGTGCCAGGCGCAGGTCGTGTCGCTGAACTGGTTCGAACAAGAAACGCTCAGGCGCCTGCAAATGCTGGAAGCGCGCGTGTCCGGGCTGGAGGCCCTGGCGCTGCGCGCCCGCAGTGACCCCGCAGGCACGACCTCTTGATATTATGAAGAAAGAATTAGTCTGGCCGTACGTTCTCATGTTCGAAACCCACCTCCCGCCCCTTTTTGAACGGCACAGATGAGAAACACGGTCGGAGTTCGGGAATATTTCAGTTTTTAATAAAAAAGATCACCAAAAAAACTACGACTGGCTTGCTTTTCCTGAGGCTTGTTTTTTGCTTTGGGGTTGCAAGATTTCCTTTTTTCTTTGTGACCCATGGTGATCTTTCGGCTACGCTCCAAGACTTGTTTTTTTAGTTTTGGCTAGTGCACAGCTTGATTGCTACGCAGTAAAGCCTAAGCTGACACAAGGTTTGTGCACCTCTACAAAAAAAGAACTTCGTCGCCTTTTTTTTTGTAGCGCTCGCCAGCCGCTTGTCTTACTGGATTCCAACAAGCTCGCACGGATTGCCAGGCGAGTGCAAGGCCATAAAATGGCCCTCCTGCATAAAGGCGAAAGGTGCAACCGCACGAACTGGAAACGGCAGATTTTCCGCGTAATGTTGGGTGTTGTAGTAGCAGTTGCTTGGCATTAGCATTAAGGCGATGCGCACGGGTTCGCTGCTTTGCTCGCTCTGCGTCGGATCCACCGGAAGATCTTTCGCCAGGACATGGAACAGTCCCGGGTGTAAATCTTCGGCGCAACGAGGCGTCGGGTACACCGCGACATAACTCAAGGCAGCGCCCTGAGGGACGTACGGTCGTACTTTCGGCCCAGCGTACGCTATGAACTCTCTTTGGGCTCCGTGGGACGGCGAGCGGGAGACGCACTGTGGGTGGCTTTGCTCGTGAGTCTTTTTTTTCTCTAGGAAGGCTAGCACGTCATCCAGACACATGTACTTCCTAGCCCGGGTAGCCGTCGTAACGGTCTCACCCTGCAGGCTCGCCTTGGTTGCTTGCTCTGCCCACAAATCAAACGCTTGCAAGGGCCCTGCAAACACTTGTCCCACTATCTGTACAAGCTCTTTGTCTTGTTCTTGCGAGTCGTTTGTTTGTAACAAGCCGTTGCGTACCAAAGTCTGCTTGAGTTTTGGACGGTGCTGGTCATATAAACTGCCTAACATAGCCCTGCCATTATCTTGCCAATAGCACTTCTGGTAGGCACGGACACTGCCGTAGAGCTCTGGAGATCTTGTGCTTTGTGTAACAGGCTCTGTATAGCTTCCCCACCCAAATCCTATCTCTGCCAAACATTGCCCCTGGCTCTTCGGCGTACCGTTCGCTGCTTCCATGTAACGACGGAGAGCTTCTTGGTACACTAAGAACAAGGCTATGTACAAGTTCCGAAGATCAATCTCCTGTCCTGGCCGTGGCTGTTGTTGCTGTTGCTGCTGCGGGGACGTTGCACTACCGTCATTGCTTCTGCCAGCAGCTTGTTTTTTTGCACTGGCATTCACTGTGTAGTTACTGTCATCCTGCTATAATCTCCACCATTGTCAGCCTTTGTGGATTGAGAGGTTGTGGCATTGGTTGGGCTTGGCGCTGCCATTGGTGGTGGCGTACTAACCCCCAGCTCTTCTAGTACCTGTTCCATCAGCGCGAGGAGCAGAGTCATAGCAACCGAATCTCGGAACTCGAGCATTTCCTTGATCAGTTGCATAGTGCCGTCGTCGGAGTCCGTGACGAAGCCAAACGCCGTTGGTCGGACGCAGAAGATGGCGGACACAAACTCCCCTTGCCAATTCTTACGTTGCAAAGAGGCCCAACGCTTAGACCTAGGCAAAAAATTTTCCGCGCCAACGGGTTCCAGGCTGTGTCGCGAACCTTCGTTGCATATCACCACGTACTTGTCCTGCACAAATTCTGAGCTTTTAGGATCCGCAATGGCGATGAGTCGTTGCAATTCCGTGCTTGCGGCGCCCTGTGGCTTGGTCGTGGACGCGTCACCTTGAACAGACTGTGTCGTAACCTTGTCCGTGTATGACAGCGCGGCGTCCTGAGCTTGCTCGCGCAGCTTGTTCCAAGTTGACTGTCTGGTCGGCAGATCAGTCGCGTACAATTTGAATTCTAGGTCCGGGGTTTTGGTGTTGTTGCTGACGTTGCCTCCCGGCAGCGTCTTGAAATGCACCCGTTCCACGTATTGCGAAGTGAAGCTGCGCATCGTCGGGTAGACCCGAATTTTGAGCGAATGCGCGACGTGCGCGCGGTAGAGGGGGTTGCTGCTATCCATCACATGTTCTTGTGAAGCCAACGTATGGTCGAAGGGCTGATTGCGCGGGAACGCCTGGAACACGCATGGTGTCGCACTCTGCACCACAGAAACCTTGATGCCCTGCATTGTCAAGTCAGCGGCTGTGCGCAATAAATCCTGGCTCGGGGCCAGGCCTGCTAGAACCACCTCGCCAATGCCGAGTTGCTCGAAAACGTCGAGCAGGCTTTCGTCACCGTTCTTAATCAAGTTGTAACCAGTGTTGTCAACCACCGCTGAACTATGCGGGAAATATTGCTGCTGGCCCGTCAACCAGACCGCGGACGCACAGGTGTTCCCCTTTTGTGGCACACAAACCCGCAATTTCTGCTTTGCGCCCTTGGCATCCCCTGACTTGTACCAAAGGCCCTGATTTTCAAACTCTACAGCCGAGCGTTCCCGGGGCTTTACATACGGCTTCAGTTGGTCGATGATTTCAGTGTCCTCGTCATTTCTATCCAGGTTTCGCTCAGTTTGGTGCACTGTCATTTTGATGGGGTCGCTGGTGCGGGCCGGTGTGAACGTGTATTCGATGACGCCCTGAACGCCGGCAGTACCTGGAAAAAGGATAGTGCCTTCATCAACCCGCACGACTTCTTGCGGAAGTCTCTTGAAGCCGGGAAAAGTAATGTGGCCTTCGCAATTGATTTTTTGTACGAACACGACTAACGCGGGTCTCAGGGGCCCGTCCAGCAGCTTGAGTATGTCTGCTAACGCCGCTTGGACATTCGCTTGGCTCTGGAAAGCGCGAGTTTTTTCATTAAGGCACGACTTTTGTGCGCCTTGGATCACGTATGCTAAGCCGCTCACGAGTTTGGGGGCTGCCAAGCATGAATTGCCAGGGATTCTGATAGTGCTCATTGTGTTCTCCTTTCCGTCTTTTGATAACACTTCGAATCGCAAGCTCTAAAAGAAACCAAACCAAAAAAAAAAACAAAAAAAACGCACTTGTATCTTTTGTCTCTCCCCCTCCCCTCTCACTCTCCCTACTCTTCCCTTTCCTCCCGTTTAACTGGGTTCTTTCCCTCTCTTATGGTTCTATCCATTTTTTTCCCGGTTATCCTTTTTAATGTACTTACTGCCCCCCTTCTCCTTCCCCCTCCCCCCTCCCTGATTATTTTCTTTCTTCTCTCTGTAGCGCCCTCCCCCCCCCCCTCCTTCTTCCGCGCCTATTGTGCTCGACCAAATAGATACTAACAAGCAGTAACAACCACCAGGCGAGGGAAGGGAGGTGGGGGGGGGCTTTGGGCACAACAGAGGTTGAGGTTCTCCACAGATCACGTGACCGAAAAAAAAACAACCCCAATCAATCGGCAAAGAAAGAAGGGAGGGGAGTGATGAAAAAAAAACGGTCGGCCCTCCCTCTTCCTTCTCCCCCCCCCAGAAAAAAGCTAATTAAGGTCTTTGCTTTCTTGTATCATGTTTTCTTGCTTTCTACAGCAAGACATTCTTTTTTATTTCCATACTTCTGTCGTAGCCACCGAAAAATGTCGTATTAATAAACTTTTTTTTCCGTGGATGTAACAAGAGAATCCTATTAATTAAGACACGCTTTCTTTCAAGAACAAAGAAACACCAACTTTCTCTTTTTTCTTTTCCGGGGTTATAGTGTCAGGGAACGGGGGGCCCCGCCGTGAACAGCATGACCACCCGTGTTCTTTCGGACGATATCACCCGGCGTTGGCAATTCCTGTGCCGGTTGTACAGGTCCGGCTGCGCAAACAGGGGCCACTGCGCTAGTGCGAAGCCCAGCGCAGCCGCCAGCGCCAGCGCCTCGCTCCCGCGGCCGGCGCCCGCGGCGGCCACGGCGCACGACAGCGAGATGAGCAAACAAGCCGCCGGCGCGAGCCTGGGCAGGCCGGCGGCCGGCGCGAGCGGCTCGTACGGCGGCTGCACGCGGATGGCGGACTTGTGCCACAGCCGCCGTGCCAAAACTATCGCGCCCCCCAGCGCCAGCGCCAGCGGTACCACGAGCCACGCCGCCACCACCGACTTCACGGCCGCCACTGTCATCACCGTGTAGACCACTAGCAGCGCCAGGGCGCAGGCGCACTCCAGCAAGTCGCGGCCGGGGTCGTAGGCGCGCGCGAACAACAAGAGCACCACCGAAAACACGGCCGCCTCGCTCAGCGCCCAGCCCACGGCGGGTTGGCGGCCGCGCGCCCAGGGCAGCCAAAAAAAGAGGGTCCACAGCACCGCGCGCAGCAGCGCCAGGCACGCCACCGTCCGCGGCCGGTCGGTGTTGAGCACCGCAGTGCTGCTGTAGCCCACGATCACGGCGGGCGGCGGGTCCTCCGTGATATTTGCAGCGCGACGTGGCGCGAGGCGTCGGAGGCGCAGCCACTGCTTGCAACACAGGGCCAACAGCACCAGCGCGTTGCCCCAGTGGAAAGCGAGCCAGCCCATCTTGCTCGCGTTCTCCCGTCCGGACGACATCTTGCCAACAGACAGCACAAATAAGAGCCTGGTCTCCCCAAACAAAATGGCCCGGCTTGCCAGTTACGACACAAAAAAAAGGGAGCGCGGGTGGGAGGGGGAAAGGCAGAGACTCCCTGTTTTCCTTCCCTGCACACCTTGCTCCCTCCGTTGGCGCGATCGGGGGGGGGGAATTAGAAAAAGAAAACTACCAATCGTCCCTGGCAAAAGCCCCCCCCCCCTCCACTCCGATCGCGCCCCGGTAAGGCCGTTTTTTGCAAAGTCAGTCACCTTTTTTTCGCCCCCCGTATGCTCCGGTCCTAGGCTGTTTTGCACTACCAAGTCGCTTTTTTTTGCCCCGGTCGCTTCTTGCACGGCCGGTCCGCCTTCTTTCAGTGCCGGGAAACTTTTTTTTAAAAGCAAGTATGTCTTTTAATGTTCACGGCCCTTCTTCTTCTTCCCCTTCTTCGTCTTCGTCCTCCCCGACTTTTGGTAGATATTGTTTGACCTCGACGGGCTTTTGTTTGCTGTCGGTGTACTGGGGTTTGTTTTCGGCTAGCGGGACGATGTCAACTCCCGCGGCTCTCGGCTGCAACAACAAGAGCCACGTACTGGCCAGCAGGCCGAGCGTGGCCGAGAAGGCCAGCAGGCGCGCCCCCTTCAGGTGCTCCGTGATCGCGCCCAGGGAGCCCAGCACACACGAACCGTACAGCACAGCGGCCACCTTGCCGATCAGCCAGCCCTTGGGCCGCCGTGGGGCCAGCGACGCGTACTGGGAGCCGGCCTTCTTCAGCAGCCGCCGGCAGCCGCGCTGTACGGCCGGAATGAGCAGCAGCGCGCGCGCGACGGGCGGCAGGGCCCAGGCCGCCGCCGCCGATCCCGCCGCCAGCGCCAGCGCCGCTGCCGACGTGTACATGAGCGCGCAGCCCAGCGCCAGCGAAGTGGAATTCTGCAGGTACGGCTTGTCGTACAGGAACAGCCCGGCGCAGACAAACAGCAGCTCGCCGGCCGCCCAGGGCTGGCTGGCGATCGGCTCGGAGCCCTCGTTGGTCCAGGGCAGCCAGAAGAACGCGTACCACACCGAGTAGTGCAGCAGGGCCGCTAACGCCACGGACGCGCGGTATTCCGTGCGCACGAAACACGGCCGGCGCCACGCCGCGGCGGCTACGAGCAGCAGCGCGCTCGCGCTGTTGACGACGATCCACGCGATCATGTTCTTGTCGAGATTCTCGGCCTTGGGCAGCGCCCACTGCACGCGTTCGGTCCAGCTCATCTTTTTCTTTTGTTGTTTTCCTCCTTTTTGGTTGGGGAGGGAGGGAGAGGGAGGAAATGCGGATTTTGCTCAGCCACAGCAAGACCGTGCAAAACGTGGAGAACGGTGGGAGGGAGGGAGGGTTAGGAAGCAAAAGTCAACCCGATGCAACGATCCTGTCTCTCGGCGGCCCCCCCCCCTCCCGCAATCCCTGCTCTTTCCACTTGTTGGTAGAGCAAACATTCCCCCCCCCCCTCTCTCTCTCGTGTCTGGTTTTGGTGTCTGTGTGTGCGCCGGGGGGGGGCCGTATTTCTTTTTTGTTTGGTGGTTGGGGTTTCCCCCCCGCGCCCACGATCCCTTTTTGGGAAGGGAAGAGGAGGGGGGGGGGGATTTGTGCCTTTGTAGCTTCCCGTCGTGGTGGGGGGGAAGAAAAGGGGATTTGTGCCTTTGTAGCTTCCCGTCGTGCTGGGGTGTGTGTGCAGGCACCGCGATGATGAGGCAACACGCGTGTTTTCTGCTGGCACCCGCACGCGCGGCCCAGGTCGCGAACGAGCTCAGGGCGAGCTGGCAAAGCTACCTGGACTGCACGCTCAATTCGCTAACAGTTGCGTGCTCGAGGCCCGAGGTGAAATACCACATCCTGGCGTTCTGGCGCCAACCGGCCGGCAGCAACGTGCTCGAGTTTATTCTGTGCTACAACTTCCAGCTGACCAAGGTGTTCCAAGAACTCCAAGCGATGTACCGGCGCAGCTTTAGCAGGGCGTGCTCGTTCCCGCTGCTAGAACTGCTGGTCCGAGAAATGCGCCTGGTGGAGCGAGCGGTCCACTGGCAGGCCCAGAGGTTCTTCCGGGAGCTCGGCCGAGAGCTCAGCTCTATTGTGTACACCGAAAACATCATGGCTCGTAGCTGGGCCGGCAGCCTGCACGCCCCGGCGGTCGTGCACGCGGCGGCGTGGAACGACCTCCAGGCACTGCGGTACCTGACACTTGCGGCCAAAGTGGATACCTCGTGGTGCAGCCAGAGCTGTTCGCTGCTGCAGCTGGCCATGCAACCCGTCGTGCCCCGTGCTGTCGGGGACGTGCAGGCCGCCGTAGACATCGTGCTGCAGAGCCCCCGCTTGCTGGCCCCACACGTGGCCTCGGGCATCGCGTTCTTCTGTGTGGCGCACCACCATTCCCAGGAACCTGCACGGGTGCTGCACGGCGCCCTGCGCGCCGCCGCCCGGCGCCGTTTCAACCCGATCCGCTTCTGCCAAGTGCGGGGCCCCAGCCTCCTGGCGCTCATGAGCGCCGCGGGGCTGGCGAGCCCAAATCCGGAGCTCCTACGGTTGCTGCTGAGGCACGGCGCCGTGTACAAGGCCGGCAGCTCCTCGCCGGAGCAACGTGACCTGGTTCGCGCTTGGCTTGCCCGCCTCGACGTCGACGACGAACTGCTTGCCCGCGGGCGCCGGCTGGCGCTGCTCAGCCTGGACGCCAAGGAAACGGAAGAACTCAGGGCCTGGCGGCTGGGCGCGGGCTCCGCGCTGCTGCGGGCCGAACTCGTCGTGCCGCCCGTCCCAACCCTCGCACCAAGCTAACGGACACACCGAACCAGAAAGAAAGGAGGCACGCACTAGAAATTTTAAGAATATTAAAAAAATGCCTTGGAGTTCATAACATTTGTGTGTCTGTCTGTCATGCCGTCGAGATCGACAGGAGGTCGCTGCAGCTCTCGGCGCGCCGCGCCCGCCTGCGTTTGACGGCTTCCGCGCGGGCCTCGTGGTAGATGCGCAGTTGACGGGCGCACAGCCACAGCTCGGAAAAAGCGAGCAGGCTGCTGATAGTAGCCAGCAGTAACGCGGGCGGACCGCTGCAAGAAATCGTCGCGAGCGTGACCCACACAAGCGCGTACAGCACGTGCAGGGCCTGGGCGCACAACAGCCACTGCAGCGTGAGCCTCGCCTGCGCGCGGACGTACGCCACCCGGGCTGCCACCCGCAGGGGCACGTTGTGCAGACCACCGCGCGCCTGACGCGCCATCCAGCGCTGGTCCCGATTTAGTCTGTGCAGGTTTAGTGCCTGATAAGCTGCCGTGGTCGCTTGGACCGGCCAGGCAGACTTGTACAGCGCAAAAGCGACCGCACCCACGTGCACGGACAGCAGCGCTAGGCTAGCGCACGAGAGTTTCTCCGCGTTGTGCTTGCGGCCAAAGCCCAGCAGCCCGGTGGGCGAGCGGGCATGTAATTCGGCCCGCACCGGCCAGATCAGGGCCAGCACGCAGGCCACCGCCACGGTCCGGTAACGCGGGCAGGCGTGCGAGCCGGGTGCCCGCGACAGAAGCAACATGCACAGGTGCGCCGTGGTCCAGCCAACTAGCAACGCCACTACGGGCACGGTGCGAGCTCCCGGCAGCGGGACCAGCAACAGACGGAGCATGCAGGCCATGCCCAACGGCACTGAACACAGGGCCGCGACTGTGCTCGCTGCTTCTTGCATGGCCTGACCGCTTTCTTTTTTTTTGGGGGGCGGGGATTGCGCTTTTTGTTTTTCTACCCGCCCTGACACGCCTAATTTGACCGTCGCGGTTTTACGTGGACTGCAAGAAAGTCACTACGAAGGATTAAAACAAAAGGATTTGCTCCCGCCCGCCATCGTCTCCCGAAATTTTTTTGCTTTTTAAGCTAACGCAATTGCCGAAATGACAAAAAAAATTTTTTCTGAGCTGTCCGGAACCCGGCGAACTTGGCGACAAAACAACCTTCACCGTCTTTAGCGGCAAATTTGGTGCGCACAATCTTTCACCGGATTCTGCGGCTACCGACCGAATTTTTTTTCAGCAAGAGATTTTGGCAATACGGTAAGCTTGAACAGCAAAAAAATCGGGAAACCTTGGCGGGCGGGGAAAATTATACAGTTGTAATTTTCCCCGCCCGCCATCCTCTCCCGAAATTTTTGCTTTTTAAGCTAACGCAATTGCCGAAATGACAATTTTTTTGTTCTGAGCTGTCCGGAACCCGGTGAACTTCGCGACAAAACGACCTTCACCGTCTTTAGCGGCAAATTTGGTGCGCACAATCTTTCACCGCATTCTGCGGCTACCGACCGAATTTTTTTTTCAGCAAAGGAGATTTTGGCAATACGGAAAGCTTGAACAGCAAAAAAAATCGGGAGACCTTGGCGGGCGGGGAAAATTTTATACTGTTTGTAATTTTTCCCCGCCCGCCATCGTCTCCCTAAATTTTTTGCTTTTTAAGCTAACGCGATTGCCGAAATGACCAAATTTTTTTGTTCTGAGCTGTCCGGAACCCGGTGAACTTCGCGACAAAACAACCTTCACCGTCTTTAGCGGCAAATTTGGTGCGCACAATCTTTCACCGCATTCTGCGGCTACCGACCGAATTTTTTTTCAGCAAAGGACATTTCGGCAATACGGAAAGCTTGAACAGAAAAAAAATCGGGAGACCTTGGCGGGCGGGGAAAATTATACAAATTAGAAAATTTTCCCCGCCCGCCATCGTCTCCCGATATTTTTGCTGTTCAAGCTAATGCGATTGCCGAAATGACAAAAATTTTTTTTCTAATCTGCCGGAACCAGGTAAACTTCACGACAAAGTAGTTTCTGGTCGTCTTTTGCGGCGAATTTGTGCGAAACGGCTTTTGACGGATTTTGCGGCTACCGACCGAATTTTTTTTTAAGCAAAGGACGACGGCGGGCGGGGAAATTTAATACTCTTTGTAATTTTCCTCGCCCGCCAATGTTTCCCGAATTTTTGCTTTTCAAGCTAACGCAATTGCCGAAATGACAATTTTTTTTTTCTGAGCTGTCCGGAACCCGGTAAACTTCACGACAAAGTAGCTTCTGGTCGTCTTTTGCGGCAAATTTGTGCGAAACTGCTTTCGACGGATTTTGCGGCTACCGACCGCTTTTTTTTAGCAAGGACATTTTGGCAATCGCGTTAGCTTGGAGAGCAAAAAAATCGGGAAACATTGCGGGCGGGGAAAATTACAAAGAGTATTAAATTTCCCCGCCCGCCATCGTCTCCCGATTTTTTTGCTTTTCAAGCTAACGCAAATTCCCGAAATGACCAAACTTTTTTTTTAAGTTCCGGAACCCGGCGAACTTGGCGACAAACAAGATATACGAGGGGCCGCCCTCCCTTATATGGACGCGCGACCTTAGGCGCTGAAGTTTGATTTCGGAACAGTGAATGGTAGCGCGGGGACTTCGGCTTCAATGTTAACGGGCTCGTTGTCTGGTGTCAGCAGCGGCAACGAGGGCCTGCCTTTGAAAAGATTATATTGTAGCAGCTTTTTCATGAACTCGTACGCACTCTCAGTACTGCCCAGAGCCTCGTAGACAATCCTGTGTAGCGGCCCGAGCTGTGTAATGTTAGGCGGGCCGTCGGTAGGCAGCGAACAAAAGGACCTGTACTTATCTTTTACGATCAGCATGTTCAACCACCTAAGCAGGCAAGCAAACGCTAACTGCTGGCGGAAGGCTAGGGTCGAATGGCGAATGTTAGAAAAGGGCGGCCCCAGCAGCTCGATGCACGGGCGCAGGTACGCATGCAGCAGCATCGGGAGCAAGCCGTTCGCGCGGTTGCTCAGCATGAAGAAACTATTCTCGATCCTGGCCCCGCTCCGGGCAAACGCGTAACCGTGCGTGCGCATAGAAGCGAGCACTGCACTGCTCCAGAGCTCGGCGGGGCGCACTGGCCTGACGTTGATTTGCGTCCACAAACACCCATTCCTCGCTGCTAGGACGCCGGCGCAGGTCCCACCAAGCTTCAAACATGCGCCGGAGATCGGTCAGAACGTATTCATAGCCCTTCCAGTCTTTTCCGGACAATTTCCTAGCTAGATCCGCTGCTAGGTCACGTTCAGGGAAACAATTAGAGCACCGCTGCGTTCCCAGTATTTCCTTTTCTACGCAGCGCCACTCCCAGACGCGCTTCTGTTCTAGTCCCTTACTCGTCGCGTCGTGCCAGAACTGCACACCAGCAAACGAGCTTTGGTCTTTGTGCAGTTCGTGCCAATCTGTCAGCACGGCCTCAAAACTCAGACCCTTGTAACTATCGGGGTAAAGAGAAGTACTAAGGCCCCCCCAGGCCCAGCTCAGATTGATAGTGTAGTAAGGAATACTTGACCTTACGCACAGCTCTCTTCTACAGCAAGACATTGTAGGTGCCTTTCTTTCCTGCTATGTTAGTTCTTTTTTTGCTATACAGTGACCTCTACAAAACTTGGAAAACGACAGCTCTCTTCTACTGCCTGCCTCTTTGCCCTTCCCCCCCCCCCCCCTCCCCCGGTTCCCCCTTACCCGGTTCTTTTACTAGAGATCCCCTCGGTTAAGACGAGAGAGCTACTAGGGCCGGTCTAATTTCAAAGACAGACGAGAAAAGTTTTTATTAAACAGTCAAAAGAATTAGAACCAAGGAAAGTTTTTACCAAACAATTCTTTTTTTTTGAATCTTACTTTAACAAACTTTTTTTTTAGTGTTCACTCGCTCCGCGACGCGCGGCCGTACACCCGAAAGAGCCAGAAGCACATGGTCCCCGACGGCCGGTAGTCGAGCAGGGACGCCCGCCAGCCCTCCCGGCCCAGCAGGGCGGCCAGCTCGGCGCCGTACACGGCCCGTGTCTGTTCCATATCGCCCGCGTAGAACGTCAGCCTTTCCAGCGCGCCGCGGCCGCAGAACAGCGTCACCGCCAGCAGCGTGCCGGGCCTCGGGTCCAGGCGCGGCAGCAGCAGGCGCAGGCCGCGCAGGTTGCCGTGCAGCATGTCGCAGAAGTCCAGGTACGCCACGTCCCAGCGCATCTCTGTGCTGGCGGTTTCCAGCAGCTGCTGCAACGAGCGGCGGTGCACGTGCACGCCCGAGAGCTGCAGTTGCTCGAGCGCGTCGCACACGTCAGCGCAGAAGTTGGGCACATCTATCGAAATCGTGGCACCGCTCGCACCGCTTGCGGCCCGTAGCGCGCGGCAGCTCGCGCCGTCGTGCCCGTCCAGCACCAGCGCCCGTATCGCGCCGGACCGCGTCTCTCCTAATGTTGTGTGTGGCGGGCAATGGCGGCGTTGCAGAGTTCCTTGAACTTAGGGTCCCTCAAGTTGTTGAACGTGTCAAGGGCGCGGGGCTTGGCGTGGCTCTGCCCGTCATTGGCGGCGGCCGCAGCGCGTAGTTCTGCGTCGAACAGCGGCACGGGCGCGTACTGGCTCCTGCCGTGCCAGCGGTCCCCGCCGCGGTAGATGATTTCGGCCCACAGCACTCCGTCGATCTCTCTGGCGCGCTTGCCGACCTGGTACTCGTGCGCGTGGTACCTTACCTTTTGCAGCTTGCCGCCCAGGATTGCCCGCGAGATCAGCTCGGCGCCGCCCGTTACTTCCCACGCCAGAAACCAGGCGGCGCGGCTGTCGCTGGCCAATGTCTCGTCGTGCCACTGCACGCGCGCGCACGAGGTTTCGACCGAGCCGCCGCCCTTCCGGGCCTCGCGGACCGCCGTGGCGCGCGACTCGTACTCGGTGGGCCAGTACGATATAACCAAGGCACCGTCGGGCGGGCCGTCACGCAGCTCGCGCACCTCGAAGCCGTGCGCCTGGGCCCTGCGAGTCTGCTTCTTGGTCGTGCCCTCTGTTGGCCGGCTGTCGCGCGGCGGTCTGGTGTGCAGCTTCACGGTGGATGGACGCTTCATGGTGTGGGGGGAAACGAACTCGGAGAGACTTTTGCTCGTTGTGTTTAATGCCTGGCCTTGCCCCAGTCCTTCGTCTCCTCGGGCGGCCGGCCCCCCCTCCATTGAAAAAAGAAAGCTCATGCGCGCGGATGGGGGCCGCACCGGTGTGGGTTAGGCACCGGTGGAGGGGGGGCCGCACTGGTGTGGGTTAGGCACCGGGGGGAGAGCCCTCTCACGCGCCTTTGGGCATTTTTGTACCATCACCGCAAGAAAGACGCGTGTGTTGTTGTGACTTGACCCCGTCGAGGGGTGCCCCCTGTGTCCTGAATTGGCTTGCTTCTTTTTTTTGTTGTAGCTCATGCGGACAAGGTCGGGCCGTGCTCTCGCAAACAGCGATCCCAAGCCCAGGCAGCGCCGCGGGCCACGCCGCGAGATTATGCCGCCGTGCGAGGAACTGCGTGCCAATGTCGTGCCGCTGTGGGAAGCACACAGCGAAAACACGTACCCGCTGGATCTCGTCCTGGCCGCGCTGGCAGGCGACGCAGACCGTGACCAATTCCGCCTGCTGGACAAGCGAGAAAAGCGCGTAGTGGCCTGGTGCGAGGCCGCCGCCGAATGTAATCTGCCCTACTGCAAAAACCGCAGGGACGGCGGCGAGTACGTCGAGGAACAAGGCGAAGAAGAAGAAGACGACGACGAGGAAGACGACGAGGTGGAGCAAGAGGACGAGGAGGAAGAAGACAGCTCCTCGCACAATTACCACCAAGGGGACGACGGAGAGAACGGCGGCGACACAGGGGACGGAGAGAACGGCGGTGGTTCCGGTGCTAGGCCCGCGTGCCTGCGCGGGTCAGCCTCGCACCGGAGCCATTGCCTCTGCGGTGAGGGCATCAGCAACCTGTCCGTGCTCGAACACGTGCCCAGCGGGCGCGTCTTCTTTGTCGGGAACCTGTGCGCGCGCAAATTCGGGCGCAAGCCGGCAGTGCCCGTACTGCCGGTAGTGACGGGCCGGCAGTACGGGCAGTACGGGCAGCACCTGCAGTACGGGCAGTGCCTGCAGTACGGGTAGTGCCGGCAGCACGGGCAGTTCCGGCAGTACGGGCAGCACCTGCAGTACGGGCAGTGCCGGCAGCACGGGCAGTTCCGGCAGTACGGGCAGCACCTGTAGTACGGGCAGTGCCCCCGCACAAGCGCCGCCGCCTGCCGACGGCAGAGTTGTCTTCCTCGCTGGCGGAGGGTGTGAGGCAGCTGGAGGAGCGCTCGGGAGACGACGTTACGATCCGGCGGGTGGGGCTGGTCCTGCAGGCGCCGGGGCTGCTCGGGGAGGCGTTGGTCCAAGCAGTGGAACCTTGACACCCCTCGACGTTCCCTCCTCCATTTCCCCCAACGACGTTCCCCCCAACAACTTTCCCCCCCCCCCCCCCCCACCCCGACGACGAAAGGAAAGGCGTATGCAGGAAAGGGGAGAGAAGGCCAAAAAGACATTGTGTGCGCCCCCCCCCCCTCCCCACACCCTGCCAGAGTTTCATCAGAGAGAGAGAGAGAGAGAAAAGGACCCCAAAATTTCAATAAAAAGAAAAAAGGCCAAAAAAACAAGAATGCAGGGCTTGCTGGACAGACAGCCCTCTTCCGGCCACCGGTCCAAAAAGAAACAAGGCCAGACCAGGTTTGCCAAGCAGGCCTCGAGTCTGCGTTACAAGACAGTGCCTTTAGAAAGTCAAGGTACAGAACCGCCAAGCACTGAAAAGACGCCCCAGTTCGTCTGCGCTGTTCTGCGCAAGTGGTTCAGGGCCTGGCTGCAGGAGCTCGCGTACTTCGCCAGGTGGAACCCCGTGTCGCTGTCACTGTCGCGCATCGCGTTCGTGGGCATCTACACTGCCATACTCACGTCGCTGTACCTGAGGGACAGCCTGCACATCCCCTGCATCAGCCCCACGGTGCCGAGCAGCATCCTGACGGCCGTGACTTTCTTTACTAGTTCGGTGTACGCCCGGGCCGAATCCCGGCGGACGCAGAACATCCGCGAATTCAACATGTTTCTCCAGGCGTTGATGTCCCTGGCCCTAGCTCTGCACTACCGCCTGGGCGGAACGCCGCAGGCTAGCACGGGCGACAACGGCCGGGGCGACACACTAGAAACGGATTCCCGTAGAAAGGTCGCCGGTCTCATTGAGCAGCTGCAGCGTATCCTGGACACGCACATCGAGGCGGCCGAGAAAGGCCGCACCGCGAGCGACCACGCGTGCAAGCTAGACCTTCTTTGCGTGCGTGCCGAGTGCCGGTGCGCGGACGCGCTCAATAACATTAAACACGGCAACTGCACCCGGACCGCGATGCTTGGCGCACAGCTACAGCTGTCGCGGTTGCGTTTCGAGGTGTCCGAGCTGCCCGGTGATCAGGCGTGCTACTTCGAGCCCCTGCTGCTGGAGCTGAAGCAGTCCGTGCGCCGGGTGTTCGGGGCACTACGTGCCCGAGATCTCGCGCGTCGTGACTATTTTTGCCTACACTTCGGTCTGGGCCTGGACTATCTACCTGCCCTTTGCCCTCATCCCGACCACGCAGGGTTACATCTCCGTCCTGGCCACCTGCTTCTCGTCGGTCTTTGTGTGGGCCATCACGGAATCGGCCGGGGGGATCGATGACATTTACGCCCGCGAGGAGACCGTCAGCGACCACGACGTTCAGGGGTCCGTCCAATATACCAAGGAGGTCTTGAACGAGATCCGGGGGGCCGAGCCCGAGGTTGTCTTTGAAAGTTAGCACCGAAAAGCTTTTTTAACAATGAATAAAAAAAAAGAAAACTGAGTGAGGAAAATCTCGCTGGCTTCTTCCAAAACGAAGCGCGCGGGGGAGACAAGGTCATTCAAAAAAAAAGAAGCTCCTTTTTAAGAGTCACTGCGGGCGTGGCTGGCCGGCCGTGAGCGGGTGGTTGTCTAGGTTCGCTATTTTGGCTTCCAGGCTATTCAACCGCTGGGACAGATTTTCGGGCAGGCGCAGTTCTTGCAACGTCTGCCGTAACAGCATGAGGCTGTTCGAGACCTCCTGGAGCCTAGCAAAAAGATCTTGCATCAGGGAGTCCGTGAGCACAGGCCGGTGGGCCGCTACGACGGGCGCGGCGGGCGCAGCGGGTGCGGCGGGCGCGGCGGGCGGATTGTAAGGTGGCTCGTAAACTTCCAGGGCCCCGGTCCTAAACTTGGACGCGTAGTCTGCCATTGCTGCTGGTTCGTGGCGATCCCAGACCAAACACAAAAAAGAAATTTGCGTGCCGGTATTTCTTTTTCCGTGGGGTCGGCCGCGCGCGGGAGGGGAGGGGACGGGGGGGACAAAATTCCCCCCGGGGCGGGCGCCACTCTGGGGGTGGGGCCCGACCAGTCGCGACAGCTGCTGAAGAAGTGGAGGGGGGGGGGGGGCCGACCAGCCGCGACAGCTGCTGAAGAAGTGGAGGGGGGGGGGGCGGAAGCGAGAGAGAGAGCAGAGGGAGTGGGTGGGGGAGACTGGGGGGGGGGGGGGGGGGGAAGAGAGACTGTCGGGTAAAAGAGACTGGCGGGGTGGGGGGGGGCCTTTCGGCTCGTGTGTGTGTGTTTCTTCCAGTCAGTTCCTCTTCCGCCTCCCCCCGTTATCCCTGCCTCTTCTTTTTGTGGTGCCCTTGGTTTTGATCTTTTCAATTTGTTTTTTGATTTCTGCTGCTACACCCTCTTTTGTCATGACTTGAGTCCGAAATACATCTGGTCTGAGCCCTTGGATCCCTCTTTTCTTGATGTTTGGCGGATCCCATTTATATTCGCAGAGGATGAGGTCAAATCGACGAATCTGTTTCTTAGGCAATACTTCTAGTGTAAAGCAGTTGTCCAGCCACACGATCTGCGCGTTCCAGTCTTGGCTGGCGCTGCTGGTAAGCGCGCAATGGGCGAGAGAGTCGACGTCTAGACAATCGGTGGTTCCGTAGGGCGTGCCGGGCAGGTCGGGCTGATTTGTTTTGTCTATGTAAAAAAACTCGTGATGTTCACGCTCGTTTCTACCTGGTCTTTGCATCAACGTCTCTTTCTCCCTTTTCCACAAATCCGGGCGGCGTCTCTGCGTCCTTTGAAACAGCGTCGTATCAAACCGGCACAACGCCGCGCTGTAGTCCTTCACAGAAGATGGGCCAGGCGCTTTGAAATCGCAATTGGCTACTAGCGCAAAGCCGTACGGTGGAAAACGCACTACAAACAGTCTTGCGTTCGCCGCCACGACGACCCAAGGAAATTCCTCTTGTTGGTCATGGTTTCTGTACCAGTCTATTTGCACGCGTTCTTGGAACTGGCTGAAAACCTCATTCGGTAAAACTTTGCTAACTGGCTCAATTACATCTTCCCTTAAGGACTTTAGGTTGCTGGCGATGTTGCTTTTTTTGCCTGCTTTAGCACTGTTCGCAACCGTGAACAGGAGCGTGTGGCTCTCCCAGAACGGTTGGTGTCTGTCCCAATACTGCGTGTTTTGCCGCGCGCTCGTAAATAGATGCAGATAGTCCTGGAACATAAGCGGCAGACCGGTGATGGCGACAAACACGGTAGCTACCCCTTGTAGCTTGGCTGCTTCTTTCTCCAGGCCTGTCAACAAACCAACGTCCTGTCGCAAATTACCACAGCTAGGGACTACGACAAGGCATCTGTCTACAACCGAAATGTCTTGGCCGCCCAAGCAAACTGTCCAACCGGGTTTTGGGGGTCGGCCCAGTGTCGCGGCACCACGCGATTTTCGCCGTTTTTAGACAACGTCAGGTAGCAGTCCGGTAAACTTTGGTCTAGGCGCGCCAGCTCTTTATTAATACCGTCGCTGTTTAGCAGCAAGACGAGCTGCGTGGCTTTGTTCCTGTGCTGTAGATCCACTAGTTCCAGGCTCAGGTCTAGCCTTGTGCGCTCGGGCACAAAGCCCGTTTCGTGCTCGTGAAATTTCATGCCAGGACAGATTTATTAAAACGGGTTCTAAAAAGAGTCAAACGCGGGGAGAAAAGCAAACACACGCGCGCTGAAATCCCCCCCCCCTCCCATCCCAGAGGCCCCAAAATCATTCGGAGGCAACACACCCCCCCCCCCCCCCCAGAGTTTTCGGGGTTCTGTACAGGCCCAAAAAAAAAGCTAGCAGCCTTCGCAAGACGAGGATGTTGCGACTTGGGGGCAAAAGCCGCTTGTTGCCCCCCCCCCCATCACACATTGTGCTCCACTTTCGAACACAATTCGGGATGGGGGGGGGGGCCGGCCCCATTCTTTTTTTTGAGGGGGGGGGGGCCGCAACACGTACGATACTACGACAAGGCACCTTCAAGGACATTTTTTCAGATCAGCAACACACACCCACCCGCAAAAAAGACATCTACACACACACACACCCCGACAATCACACAGCCTCGTTGGTGTGGTACAGGCCCGACTAACTGCGCCTAGCCCTTAACCAAAAGCATGGAACCCTCCGCTGTACCTTTATCTCTCCCGCAATCTGCGCGCTTGGTATCGTCGGAGCTCAATTCTGTGCAGCCCTTGTTGAAATCCTTGCAGCAAGCCGCCGCTGCGAACCAGGCCGCCTGCCTCGAAGTGGTAATTGCTTGGAAACCAGCTCTCCTCCCGGAAGACCTCCCGCCGACGCCACACCCCTCGCACCTCTGGTTCGACGAACTGGAGGCGGGCCTCCGGATTTTCACTGGCCCAGAGTTCTACCTCAGCCTGTTCCGCTTCGCGGCCGCGACCGGCCTCCGCAACTCTGTCCTCGTGCGCCTGCCTACCGCCGAGCTGTTCCCGCACGTTCCGTCGCCGGAGCTCACCCGCGCCCTGTGCGGGCTCGGCGGACGCCGCGCGCTGGACGCTCTGCGGCCGTTCTTAAGGCAACCGCTGGACCGCAGGCTCGCCGAGGACTGTCCTTTAATCACCGGCTGCGTAATCATGAGCGACACTTCGACGCGGGTGTGCGCCAGGCTGAGCCAGTTCGAGTTCCTGGCACGTTGTTCGGCAGCGGACGGTACCTTTGACGCTGGCGCCCTCCACCGGCAGCTGGAGCTGCACGGGACAATCTTGATTTGTACCGAGGGCGCGCACTACTGGCAGGTCCCGCCGCATGTCGCGTCACCGCGGTTCGTGCCCTTTGAAGTCTTGTACCAACTGCACAGACAACGCGGCATCAACCTGCGGAAGCTGTTTCGAACAAGTCAGGACCAGGACGGCGAGGCCGACGGCCTGCCGCTGCGCGCGCGCTACTGGTTTGCCAAGGCCTGGCTCGACGCGCGCGACAGGCAGGTGGCCCTGGGCTTTCTGGCAACTTCCGCGACCGGGTCACTGGGCGCGCCCCCGACGCCGGCCGTGCTGCGCCAGGTCCTGCTGGAGCTGCGATTCTTCGGAGAAACCCACGGCTGGCTGCGGGACGACCTGGCGGAGCCAAAGGAGCTGCCAGAGTACAGGCGCGCGCGCGAGGCTGTCGCCGGCCTAGAGCGCCTGCTGCGCCCGCTGAACGAGGACATTAAGCAACGAGCCCTTGCGCTATCCGCGCAGTGGATTCCGTCGTTACAAGACGACTGCCTGCGGCGCGCCCTCAAGCACGTGCTGGGCTTCGTGCTGAACCCAGCCGAGCGCGCGCGGGCCGTCGAGTGCGAACTCGCCAAGTACGAGGACAAACAGCGCCACAAGCGCCGCCGTACAGGATTGAATACGTAGTACATTCATTCAGGTGCAGAAAAAAAAGTTACGACTTATTAAAATCGAACGATACAACCAAAAAAAAAATCGCGTCTGTTTTTTTCTCCGTGTGTTTTCAGTAACCTGAATTCTTTTTTTCAATTTTTTTAAAAATCGCGCTAATATATTAAGCCCAACGTAACGGGGAGCGACCGCAGTGACGGACGTGGGGGGAGGCAACACTGCACTGAACGCGCTCGGGTTGGTCGTTAGCAACTCAAACGTCGCGCGGAAGAAGGAGATACTCTGCTTCGTAGCCGGCTGTGCTTGGATGTTGCTACGTAGCATGTTTGCTCCTTACAGTGTTTTTCCCAAACTTCAATCACCATTCCCCCCCCCTCCCCAAAAAAAAGCACAAGAAAGAAAGGAAAGTGCATTGGAGAGAGGGGGACTGTCTCCACTGCTAGCTTCTCTAGTAGCGGTTGAGAGATTCTTGAGAAATCAGAGGCCGAACTGTCGGTTTCCCACCTGAATAGGCTCGACCGCAGCCTGCCAGAGCCTGTGCCATCGCAGTATCGACCAAGCCGGCGCAGTCCCAGCAGAGGCCTTTGGCACCGTCGTCGCTGTGTTACCTTCTTCCTGCAGAACCCTGAAAGCCTCGCTTGCTTGCACGGTGGAGTAGAATTCGGTGAGTGCTTGGTTTAGTATCCCCATGCCTGGGAACGTCTCGGGGCATTTAGGGCAGCTTACTACACTCTTGAGGATGTAGTATAGGTAGACACAGGCGAAGTATTCGCCTTTGGGCGACGCGGGACGTTCTGGAGGGTTCACTGGCGATTTGGGCTGGGACTTTGCAATTTCTTTGGCCTTTTTCCTGTTATAGTGTATAACCTGTTCATGAGGAGGAAAGACCCAGCCCGACTTGAGCTCCTTTTCCGCTTGATAGTACGAGTCGATCTCGGCCATTAGCTCCAGGCTCCTGACAATGTTCTTGACGTCGCCGTGCTTAAAGGCGCCCCTGCCAAGCATGGCTTTACGCCAGTTAGGGTCTGCGCGTGCTGCTGGGGGTGCGCTGCACAGCAGCTGCAAGTAGTGCATTATAACTAACGGCCGCAGGTTTGCTTCTGCTTGTAACTTTGCTGGCAACGGATACACAAATCCGTGCTTGTTTAAGCTCTCCAGGCTCCGCTCTTTCTCTTCAGTTTCAAAGAACTCCAGGTCAGCATCGACGATCAGCGGGCGCAGATCTTTGTCTACCATGATGTTGTTGTGACTGACATCTGTCCAAACGAGTTTGGGCACCATAGCCGGGCCTCCCTTTCGGTCGTGACAAATGAACCTCTCGAGGGTCTCCTGGATTTCGGCAGCTTTGATTCCGGGCCAGACCGAGCGCTCGTTTAGTGTTCGAGACAGGCGATCAACAAACTCTATGGTAACAAACACCAGAGTATTCTCGTCCAGGTCTTCTTTAACTTTGAAACTAGACAGTCTTAAGGGGCCCACGTACCAATGAAAATCGCTTGCTGGCTTAACCTTTTTTGCAGCTAAAGATTGGGCATCTGCTTGCATGGCAGACAGAATTCTTTGGGCGGAAGACTCCGCCTCCTCGCCAGTCAGACTTCGGGGGGTCCACTGCCCATCAGAAGACGACCACGCACGTGTTACTACAGGAAGCATACAGAGTCGGACGGCCTGCCCTCGTACCAACATAACATGGTGGGACTGGCCTGAGGCTGTTCCTTCTATGAGCTGTCTTTGTTGCAAAGTTTCCAACTTCGAGACAGCGGCGAAGTAATCCGCAAAGCGCTCTTTCACTGACGCGTCTTCTTGCTCTTGCTTTATTCGTTCTTGCCAGTGATCATACTCGTCGTCGTAAAAGCCAAAAGGTTCTTTTTGAGCCCAGGAGGCTTCTGACGTCCATAGCGGTGGGGTCCTGTAATCTGGATTTGGCACGCTCATGGGCCCCTCTTTAAAATACTACAGAGAAGGGACCCAACTAAAAAAACAAGCCTCCCAAAGATTTTTTTTAAAACCGATCTTCCATCCGCCCCCCTTCCCACTATCCAGCCCCCGCGAGCGCTCACTCAGAAAATAACTCAGCAGCCAGCCTGCTACCCCCCGTGCGCGCGCCCAGCCGGACGAGGAGCGGAGAGGAGCGGAGAAAATATACAGGGGGGGGGCGCGAGACAGAGCAATTTTACACACGCCAAAAATCAACAGCGCGCCACCGCCACGGCTACCGGCCAGGCGCTGAGGTTCTGCTTAAACGCGCAGGCAAAATCTAGCATGTTACTGGCGCGAGCGTCGGCGCGCACGCGCCAGCCGCTAATGTCCCGGTTGAAGGCCGAGGCCTCGAAGAAGGCACAGACCAGGCTCGTCACGCGGCCTACGTCCCAGCCGCCGATGTCCCCGTTGAAGCTGCGCGCGCTCGAGAACGTTCTGTACAACGACGTCACCGCCGTGGTGTTCCAGTACAAGGGCTGGTTGAGCCTCCACGCGTCCGCGAGCAAAAACGCCAGCTCCCCGACAAACGGCACGTCCCAGTCGCGCAGGTCGCCCACCAGAATCTGTGCGCCGCTCAGGAACCACCGGAAGGCGTCCACGTAGCGCAGGGCCTGTGTGCCCGCGATTGGTGCGAGGTACGACAGGTACGACAGCGACGACCCCGCGCCGCAGAAAAAGAGCCGGTTGCGTTGTGCGTTCTGCCACACATAGCTGGGCTGGAACGACGACTCCGCAGTGGTCAGGCTCACGTTGCCCCACGAGTGGATCGCCTGCACCCACAACATGTTGTAGCCCAGGTGGCGCAGCCCGTGCAACGCGCCGCGGATCCTGATCTGCACACGCGCGCGCACCGCGTACGCGCCCGAGGCCTTCGTGCAGGCAGCCGCGCCCGGCGCTTGCACGCACGTCTGTACCGCCGAACCATCACCCCAGTCGACCGTGAAGGTGTGCGCGGCCATCGCCACCACGGCCGGGTCCAGGTAGCTGAGCTCCGGCGCGCGCGGGCTCGGGTCGTACTCAGCAAATACCGTCATGACGAAATCGGAGCCACACAGCGCCGCGCGGTCGGCCTCCCGCACGCGCGTGCCCGCAAAGGCCCACAGGCAAGCGCCCGCGCGGTCCGTCGCCGGGGCAGGCGCGGCGCCCAGGCCGCCAGGCCGTATGTGTACTCGCTGGCGCCCTGCAACAAGTAGTCCCAGCGCTGCAGGCCGCTGACGTTCCAACTGCCCAGGTCCGCCACCCAAACGGTGGCGTGGTTGAAGGCGGCGGTCGCGTCCAGCAGCGACGCCGTCCGCCACAGCTCGACGCCCGGGAACGCAGAGGCGCCGGTGTCCGCGAACGCGAAGGCTACCGTCGTGACAGCCGACACGTCCCACAGGTTCAGCCCTGACCATCAACCCCTGAGACTCCGCGAACACGTACGACAGCGTCGTGACGGCCGACGTGTCCAGCGCCCCGACGTCTAGTGCCAGCGCGGCCAGGCCGCTGAAGGACCGGTGCAGCGACGTGAGGCCGGCCGGCGCGGGCAGCGGCGCGACCCGCTCCAGTGCCGCCAGGTTCTGCAAATGTCTGCCCGCCGTCGGGTGCAGCTCGATACGGCCCCAGTCGTTAATTGCTACCAGCGACGTGCCAGCGGCTTCGGCGGGCTCGAAGGTGCCGCCCCCGCACGCACAGCACGCTTCGGCAGCACCTAGCCCGCCCAGCCCCGCGTACAAGTTGGTCGGAAAGCGCAGGCAGGCCTCCTCCGGCGGGCCATAGCGCAGCTCGCTCTCGATCGTCGCGCACGAACGCCCGGCCCTGTCGGTCCACACGGCCGGGTACTGGTTGTGGCAGCGCGAGCCGGGCGCGTACAGCATGCTCCAGCCCAGCGCTCTGCCCGTGATCTTGATCACGTAGAAGCCGCGGGCGGCGTAGGTGTACTGGCAGGGCAGGCCATCGTTGGTGCACTTGACATTGGTGGAGCCGTCGCCCCAGTCCACGTTGAAAGCCTGTTGCTGGCCCTGGCCGCCGCCGAGCGGCAGCACGTACGTCGCGCCGGCGCTGGTGACGCTGACGTTCAGCAACGCCCGGCCCGTCTGCCCGCTCTGTGCGGCCGCGCACGTCGCCCAGCACAGCCAGAGCCCCCAGAGCTTAGTACAGTGTGCGGTCCACCTCGTAAGGCACGCTCGGGCTGGCATTTAAGTTTCGGCCACCCCAAGCCAAGAACGGACGGGGTATGAGAAAAGAGGGGGGAGAGGCCCCCTCCCCTCCCCCTTGGCCTGGAGTCCCGCGTGGCCTTGGCCCCCTGGTGGCCAAGAAAAAGAGTGGTGGAGGGAATGGAGAATCACGGCAAAAACGAGGGGGTGGGATTTCCGGGGGGGGAAAGGGCGGGGGAGGGGTTTCCTTGACATGCGGGCGAGGGGAGAGTGTGAGGGTAAAAGGGAGGGGTGAAGGGTAAAAGGGGGGGGGGGGGAGGAGGGTGTGCAGAGGTTGTTTTTTAGAGGTGCGAGTATGGCAAAAGCTCTCTTTGACAAAGCACCCAAAAATACATAAACATAAAAAGAAAAATCTTTGCAGCGACCCTCCCCACCAAAGCTTGAAGGTGTGCCATTTTTTTCTCTCTCTTAGCTAAGCCCCCCCCTCCCGAACAAAACACGGACAAAAACTAGCAGCCGACGATGTTGTCTAGTGCGAATCGTTCCCGGACGCCACCCTGGCTGGCCTGGTGTCTGTGTGCGGGCGCGCTGTGTGCCGTGGCTTACTGCCCCCATACTCCGCCGCCGGACGGCCTCCCCAGCCCACCGCCAGCCCCACCGCCAGCCCAACCGCCAGCCGAGCCCGCCGCCAGCCCGGCCGCCAGCCCGGGCCCGCCGGCGGCCTGGCTGAACCTCAGCGTCACCAGCGCCGGCGCGACGTACCAGCTGCCGCTGGGCGGCGCGACCGCCGGCCGGCGGTTGCAGCAGTCGACCTTCAGCGTGGACTGGGGGGACGGTTCGGCCGCGGTGCAGTGCACCAACAACGGCCAGGCCTGCAGCCACACGTTTGCCGCCCGCGGCTTCTACCGAGTGCAGCTGACGGGCCCCGTGCTGGGCTGGAGCATGCTGTACGCGACGGGCACGCGCTGCGCCGACTACTACCCGCAGGTGTGGCTGGACGAGGCCGGGCAGTCGTGCCCGCAGTACCAGTTCGAGACAGCGGGCTCTTCTTACTCCAACCTGTGCAATTGGTACGCGGGCTCGTGGTACGCCTGGGTAGGCGGGCTCGGGGCGTCGCAGGCCTGCTGCGCGTGCGGCGGCGGCACCGTCGAGCCCGCCGAACCGGCGGGGGCTCACCTAGTGGCCATCGACGACTGGGGGGACATCGACCTGCACCCCACGGCCGGCAGACATTTGCAGAACCTGGTGGAGCTGCAGCGCGTCGCGCCGCTGCCCGCGCAGACCGGCCTCAGGTCTTTGTACCGGTCCTTCAGCGGCCTGGACTCGCTCGCCGCCGTGCTGGACGTGAGCGCGCTGGACACGTCGGCCGTGACCGACGCGTCGTACGTGTTCGCCGAGTCTTTCTTGCTGGACACGGCGGGCCTCGGCGCCTGGAACATGTCGGCGGCCAGGGACCTGGCGTTCGCGTTCGCCGTCACCAACGGCTCCTTCGCGGGCGTCGGGCAGTGGGACACCCGGTCGCTGGTCAACGCGACCGCCGCCTTCAACCACGCCATGGGCTTTACGCAGGACCTGGCGGGGTGGGACGTCCGGGGCCTGCAGCTGTGGGACAACTTGCTGCAGGGCGCCGAGTCGTACACGCACGGGCTGAGCGCCTGGGCCACCCAGTTGCCGGCGGGCAGGGGCGCCTGCCTGTGGGCCTTTGCGCGCACGCGCGTGCGCGAGCAAGCGCGCGCCGCGCTCTGTGAGCCCGAATTCGTGCTCATCGTCAACAGCGGCTACGGGGACACGCCGTCGCTGAGGTATCTGGACCCGGCCGTGGTCACCAGCATTCCTGCACACACCTTCACGGTCGACTGGGGCGACGGCACGACGCAGACGTGCACGCAGGCCCCGGGCACCTCGAGCTGCACCAAGAATTCGGGCGCGTACCCGAACGACCAGGTGTTCATCCTGCGGATCCGGGGCGACCTGCACGGCCTGCGGCGGATCGGCACTAGTAGCGTCCTGAGTGTCGTAGCCATCAACTCGTGGGGCAATGTGAGCCTGACCACGGCCCAATCATCGTTCCACCTAGACAACTCGTCTCCGGCGCTTACCGCAACTCGCTCTTTTACAGCGATAGTTATTCCGACCTGAACAGCTTGTCGTACGTCGCGCCTATCACGGGCACCCAGGCCTGCGCTACGTGGACAACTTCGGCGCCCTGTTCGTCGGCGCACGCAGCCTGGTGGGCGACCTGCGGGACTGGGACGTTCCGTTGCGGGGTTCTTTGTACAAGATGCTGTTCGGGGCGCGCATGCTCAACCAGCCCTTGTACTGGAACACTACGGCCGTGACCGAGCTCTATTAACACGTTCGCGAATGCCATGAGCTTTAACGGCGACCTCAGCGGCTGGGACGTGGGCCGGGTCACGACCCTGGGCGGGACCTTCAAGGATGCCAAGAGCTTTAACCGGGACATCAGCGGTTGGAACGTGGGGCGGTCACCGACACCAGCTATATGCTGCTCAGGGCCTGCGCCTTCCACCAAGACCTCGGCGCGTGGCCTAGCGGGATCCGGCCGGCCGTGACCAATTGCCCGACCTAACCGTAGATAACCAAGAAAAAAAAACAGCCTGATGGCTGAGCTGTTAAATGGCTTTTTTTAATAAAAAAGGGGTTTTCTTTTAATTTCAAAAGACGTCGGCGAAAGAGGATGTTGTTTTTTTTCTTTTAAAGAAAACAAAAAGTGTCGCTAGGCTTTTTCTGCTGGTAGGTCGTTTGCTTTTGGGATGGGAAAGGGTGCCAGGCCCCCCCCAGTTCTTTTCGCGGCTGGCCCAGAAACCACCTTGGGGGAGGGGGCTGCCCAACGTTGCGCGCCTTTACCCCCCCCCCCCCTCCGTGCAAGTAACCGCCCCCCCCCCTTCCCACCCTTTTCTCCGTGGTCTAAAGTGTAAGTAACCGCCCTCCCCCCTCCTGCCCATTTGGGGGATCCAAGAAGAATTCTCTACCTGCTTCACTTGTCCAACGCATTCAAAAACCACGAATCAAAGTACGTACATGGCAGAGGGAAACCACTCGGCGCTAGCTAGTAGGGGGCCTATGCTGACTAAGGGTTCGATCTAAGCTCATCCGACCAGTGACATTGAATGAGACAGCTCACTCTCTGGGAAAAGGTGACGAGGCGTCCAGCGCAGGGGGCAACTAGCGCAGCCAATAGCACAGAGCTTCAGGCCAGCCGCAGCCCGCGAGTTACGACTCTCAGCCACGAGAAGCCAAGACCAGAGAGAAGAAAAGTCTGGCGAAGCCAATTTTAGCGTATGCGCCGTTTTGGACTGAGTCTGCC
>WBZZ01004567.1:20000-22500 GCA_019918135.1 Paulinella micropora
TCCTGGTCCTGCTGTAGATGAAGCCTTTTCTAATTTAACTCTAATTTCTCATAGTCCAAAAGTTGGATAATATTCACGCAAACCATGTGCCTTCTCCATCATTTGACAGCCCTACTCGAATGGTACCACATCGAAACTTGCGGTCGGTTTGGTTGAACTCGAGTAATAATCCCAAGACACAACTGTGTCCGGAATAAGAATTTCATAGAAAATAGGCTAAACAGCCGGCTGTTTAGCCTATTTTCTATGAAATTCTTATTCCGGACACAGTTGTGTCTTGGGATTATTACTCGAGTGCAACCAAACCGACCGCAAGTTTCGATGTGGTACCATTCGAGTAGGGCTGTCAAATGATGGAGAAGGCACATGGTTTGCGTGAATATGACCCAACTTGTGGACTATGAGAAATTGGAGCTAGGCTTCACCCCGCAGGGACCAGGAGGCGTCTTGCACTGCTTGTGTGTTTGAAAGATGCATTGTATCTTGTTAGTTTTCTACTTTGTGTTTAATTGAAGTTGTTTAGTGACATCATGTATTCATTTATATATTTTTTGGCATTCTGAAAAGGTCGACTTTTGTCGTGAACACCCCTGGGAAGCGTAGGTAGGTAGGTAGGTAGGAAGGAAGGAAGGAAGGTAGGTAGGGAGGTAGGTAGGCAGGTAGGTCGGTAGGTAGGTAGGTCAGTACGGTGGTAGGTAGGCAGGTCCGTAGGTCGGTAGGTTGGTAGTAGGACGTTTCAGTTTCATAGATAGAAGATAATTAAAGCCTTGTTTTCAGTTTCAAAAGATTCAAAACGATTCCAACTATAGTTTCGAAACTGGTGATTTTAAAACACCTCAGTTTCGGTTTTGATACTGAATTTTGGGTCTTAGGCCTCGGACCCAAAGTTCACATTAAAGCCCAGTTTCAGTTTCATAGATAGAAGATAATTAAAACATTGTTTTCAGTTTCAAAATAATGCCAAATCATATAGTTTCGAAACTGGTGATTTTAAAACCCCTCAGTTTCGGGTTTCTGTAGGTCGGTCGTCGGTAGGTCGGTAGCCTGGGGTCTGTCGATGGACACAAAGAAACGGTGAATAAAACCACATTGTGCTCAAAAGTTTTCACGACCAAAATGATGTGCCAGATGTGCAAAATAGCAAAATCCCTGCAACAAGTGATTTTGTGACTCAGAGTCAATTAAATTCAGCATTTTCAAAGACAAGACGAGACCAGGAGGCTTTAGCAGCTTTTTGTGAGGGCGAGCACCATGTCTTCCTCGCGCTCACTGATAGTACTACTGATTATGTGGTCTGTATCTAGATCTTTCTTTTGGTTAGATCCCCCCCCCCCCCCCCCCCCTTTGTGTAATGTCCCTTTCAGTATCTCTTCTTTTCTTTGTACTTTTTTTTTGCTTGAACTGTTGAAGCTGGCGCTTCTTGTACAATGTTTGTGTTAATTTGAAGATTCATTTTGAATTCGAAAGACTTTCGAAATAAGTACTGAAATAGCATGTTGCGCACGGATATCTGCTCTGAATAGGCGAAGTATGAAGGCAAGTTGCTCCATTTCTTTATGGAATATCTGGGAGATTCTGGTGCCTCTGCAGTCGCCAAGGGACTGCAGGTCAGACAGACTATACATACATAACGACATTTTCAGGTCAGGACTGCCGTCATACGCATTCATGCATGCTCAGGTATAATTCAAGGAAATATTTATAAATACCTACACGCGTATACACAATACATACACATCATTACATCACTTTAATGCTAATGCTACCGCGACGCGGTAATAAAGACACAAAGTTGTGTGCATGTGTGGTCAAATTAGGTGAACACAACTGTTCAAACTCTTGACATCGGCTACAACAATCTCGGCGACAAAGGCGCTGCACTGATCGCAGAAGCAATTAAGGTCGGACCTCCAACGCCTTCCCGATGGCAGCAGCTCCATCAGGGCCAATATTATTCAAGTTGAGGTTGAGGGTAGTAATGCTCTTGTTGACCTGTACCCAAACATCAACATTTCATCCATGCTACCGCGACGCGTGGTAGCATGGCCGCAAAAATAGCAGCATAACACTGCGAATGCTATTAGGTGAACACCAGCCTAAAAGAAATATCCCTCTCTATCAACGACATCGGTGACGCAGGCGCGATAGCAATCGCAAATGCCCTGCAGGTACCTCAAGTACGTCTGCAAACGCTGGTGCACCTTCATTTCCAATGTTGTCACCTCAAATCCCTAGCGGCAGAACCTTGTTCGCCTGCAGTGACATCACAAATACAAGTTGTTAGACATGCTATCTCCAGCGCTAAAATTATCACGTTCTGATTGGATTGTGCAGGTAAACAAAACTGTGATCAAGATCGCTCTTGCATACAACCAAATCGGACATGATGGAGCAAAAGCGATAGGAGCGGCTTTGCAGGTATCTTCAAAACATCCGCTACTTGTTTTGCTCTGTTTGAACCAATGTTCTTGATACTCAATTCAAGCTCCAGCAGAGTTGC
>WBZZ01004567.1:62500-70988 GCA_019918135.1 Paulinella micropora
ATGTCCTGTTCTTCTCCCATTTCTATCACTATCTATCTCCATCCATCTCTATCTTTTTATCTCCATAGTGATCTCTCCATCCATCTATCTATCTCTCCATCCACCTCCATCACTTTATCTATCTCTCCATTCATCTCTAACTTTGTATCTATTTCTCCATCCATCTCATATTATAATATCTCTCTCCATCTCTTTTTTCTTGTCTTACAATTCTGTTCTTTTTCTCTTCTGTTTCTATTCTCAGGCTGTTGTGTTCGTCCTATCTGAGTTCGTGAGTGTGTGTGTGTGTGTGCGTGTTTTTGTTGTTGTTGTTGTTGTTGTTGTTGTTGTTGTTGTTGTGTGTGTGTACATGAGTTGTGTTTTGTTTTGGTTGCTGAGAAAGACAGTACTTTACAGATAGTGGAGCACAAGTTAAACTACACTAAAAAGAGAGTTTCAATATAGTAAAATACAAACTACAGAAAAACCGTATCCATCTATCTATTTCTCCATCCATTTCTATCTATCTCGCCACTACTATTTATCCATCTTTCTCTCTATCTATTTCTCCGTCCATCTTTCTCTCTATCTATTTCTCCACCCATCTCTATACTACTACTAATCTCTCCACCCATTTCTATACTACTACTACTACTAATCTCTCTATCTCTGATCTCTATCTATCTCTCCACCCAATCTCTGATCTCTATCTTCCTATCCATTTCTTCATCTGCATCTATCTATCTCTCCACCCATCTATATCTCTATCTATTTCTTCATCCATCTCTATCTCTCCATCCATCTCTATCTCTCCATCCATCTTTATCTCTCCACCCATCTCTATCTCTCTCTCCATCCATCTATCTATCAATCCATCTCTATCTATCTCTCCATCCTTTCTAGATCATCCTTTCTAGATCAATCTCTCCATTTCTATCTCTATCAATCTGTCCATCCATCTCTATATCTCTATCTCTCCATCCATCCATCTCTCTTTCTGTCTATCCATCCATCGATCTCTATCTCTCCGCACACACACACACTCTCGCTCTCTTTCCATCTCTATTTTGTCCATTCATCTCTATCACTCTTATCTCTCCATCTATCTCTGATCAATCTGTTTCTCCTTCCATCTCTATCGCTCTATCTCTCCATCCATCTCTATCTTTTTTTCCTATTTCTGCATCCATCTCTGCAATTAAATGTTCCTTGTACGGAGAAATAGAACGAGAGAGGAGAGATAGATAGATGGAGATGGATGGAGACAGGTAGAGGTGGGTGGAGAGATACATAGAGATGCAGATGGATGGAGAAATAGAACGAGAGAGATGGAGAGATAGATGCAGATGAATGGAGAGAGGTAGAGGTGGGTGGAGATACATAGACATAGATGCAGATGAATGGAGAGAGAGAATGGAGAGAGATAGAGAGAGATGGATAGAGATAGAGGTGGCTGGAGAGATGGATGGAGAGCTAGATAAAGAGATGTGGATGGATGGAGAGGTAGAGAGAACATACGCAACATTAGATAACATATGTATACGTAAAATACACATGATAAGACACACATAATGCAGGACTGTAAAACAAATCTGTTCGAACATCAGGAGGAAAAAACACACACTTACCACATCAAACGTATATACACTACATAGATATTACTGTACAACATGCATTACTTACATAAACACGAGAACAAGCACGTCAGAAAACATAATGTGCGTCATTACAAGAAACACTACGTACATGGAGCATATAATCGCAAATGCAATACGTATCTACAAATTACATCCACAGATATTCATGCATGCGCTATGAACGTAGAATGTTACTCCACCAAGCTACTATTACAGACATCCATCTCTAGGTAGACAAGACCTAGCTCTTATAAGTCTGTTGTTTCCTTTCTCCATATTCGAATCATACACGAGTACGTAAAAACAAATGCGTTCTGTTAAAACATATACACGTACTTTCGGACATTTTTTCTCTCGTCTCTCGTGTGGTCAGCCTAAGACTTGGGAACAAATGGACATGAAAGAGGCCAACAAGCTGTTAGAAAGGGTGACACGAGAGCAGCGATGTATAGAGAAATATATATATCAATGATTTGCGGATATGAGCGACGGTTGGAAAGACATGAAGATAGGTTGGATAGAAAACAAAGGTAGACAGGGTTAGGTAGATGCAACTTGATGGATATGAACGATAAATGGGATGGAACATATGCGAGATAGACAGAAAATGGATGTGGATAGATAGGAGTGGCTGAGAAGGGAATACATAAATAGAACTCGAAGGTTAAGTGAAAACGAGAAATTGCATTCTTCTGTTTATCTGCCCATGAAACCCGCTGAAATGTATATATGCAACCATCTACCTACCTTTCTATCCACCTACCTGCCTACTGTATCTATCTAATATATTTATCTCCTATCTTCTATCTATCCTATCAACATCTATTACATACATGCATACATACATGAATACATAACTATACAGACTGAAAACACATACAAACAAGTATCTATCTATCTAATATATATACTATCTTCTATCTATCCTATCAACATCTATTACACACATGCATACATACATGAATACATAACTATACAGACGAAAACACATACAAACAAGTACACATACATACACTTAAATGCATGATTCATACAAGAAAGTAAATACATACATACAAGATACTATTGTCTATCTATCTATCTACCTATCTATCTATATCTATCTATCCTATCAACATCTATTGCATACATGCATACCCACAAATACAGACGTATCTATCTATCTATCCATCCATCCACCCATCCATCCAGCCATCTATCCATCCAGCCATCTATCCATCCAGCATAATGCTCTATCATAGATATATCTTATCTCATCTTCTGGCTCTCATACCCATGCATTCATATACGTACATGACACATTCATACAAGACAATCAATACATCATCATAGATACCCTATACATTCATCAGCTCATTTTTAATTATAAAGAAAAAAACTCAGCACGAGAATGACGAAAACCAAGGAGATTATTATTATTATCATTATTAAAGTAATCTTAAGGCTGACTTGAAAATAAAGAAAGAAAGAAAGAAAAGCTACAAAATAAGCTATTTTTGAATGGCTAATTTATTTGTTGTTGTTATTGTTGCTTCTGTTGTTGAAAGTGCTGTTGTTGTTGTTGTGTGTATGCATTTGTGTGTCTGTACTGGTTCTATTAATATTATCAACATAGTCCTAACATTATTTCTATTTCAAAAAACTCAGATGACTCGTACTACAAGGTGTGTGGATTCGAAGATCTGTCTAATTAAATAAATATAACAAGCTTTTTGCTTGAATACGAGAGTGGGAGAGAGGCAGGAAGAAATAGAGGCAAGATAGATAGGTGGACGAAGCGAGGAGTGAGGAAACTAGCTTTCTGACTTCACGATCAAGGGATACTATCCCCTACCGATCAGCCCAAATAAAACCCTGTACGCTTTAGATGCGAACGAACAGGCAGTGGTTCGTGTGGATTGTTAGACCTCTCTTGCGACTGTTTGATTTTTTTTCACAGCTACATATTTCCATCCTAGACTTCTTCAGTCTGATAAAAGAGGAAAGTCGAAGGCAAAGTGAGGAATGTGTAAGGGATCGATTACATTAGTTACACCCGCAAGATTTCGTGTTGCTGTTTGCTAAGTCCAGCGACACACTAGCTTCGTTGCCGCCAGGATTCGAATCCATTAAGCGCTTCTTGATGTTCTTGGCGATGCAAGTGAACGCTTCCACCACCTACAGGGCCACGATTAAAGAGCCATGGTGTAAGTGATCATGTTTTCCTCACAGCTGTCAGCATCGTTGGAACCATCCTTACTCTCTGCCATTGTGAGAGTTTTTGTAACCTCTCTGCAACGGTGAGCGGACTTTTCATGCAGCTCAATACGCAACGCACATTATGACATGTTCGATCTCATGTGCAAAAAGCAAATTGAAAAGGGAATGCGTACGTTGATATTGGTCTTGGCGCTGGTCTCAAAGAAAGGAATGCCCTTCTGCTCCGCGAGCGCCTTGCCGCGCGCTGTCTCTACTACCTTCTCCCCGACGCTATCGCACTTGCTGCCCACTAAAATCCTCTCAACCTATTTATAAAAGTATATTAAAAGGCTGAAAGAATCAAAGCAAAACTGAGTACCAGCAGCAGAAGAAAGAAGCAACAGAAGACGACGAGAAGCAGAGAGAGGATAAGAAACAGCAGCAGCAGCAGCGGAGCAAGCAGAAGCAGCAGCAGGATCAGCAGCAGCAGCAGGAACAGGAGCACCAGCACCAACAGCACCATCAGCAGCAGCAGCAGCAGCAGCAGCAGCAGAAGAAGAAGAAGAAGAAGAAGAAGAAGAAGAAGAAGAAGAAGAGGAGGAGGAGGAGGAGGAGGAGCAGCAGCAAGAATAAGAATAAGAAGAAGACGAAGAAGAAGAAGAAAAGAAGAAGAAGAAGAAGAAGAAGAAGAAGAAGAAGAAGAAGAAGAAGAAGAAGAAGGAAGAAGAAGAGGAGGAGGAGGAAGAGGAAGAGGAGGAATAATAATAATAATAATAATAATAATAATAATAGGCTTCCTCAGACTATAGCATCAGATCCAGATCCTGGACATGTGCCTCCATTGGGTCACCAGGGTCAGCCGATCCCAACGCATTGTCAGAACACCAAACAGACATAGCAGCAACAGCAACAGCAGGGGCAGATGGGGGCTGTGAAGTGCATGAAGAGCTAGATGCGAGGGTGTTAGCTGAAGAGAAGAACTCCGAGACACTACGCTGCGCTCCCGAACCCCTCTCTCTAGCCAGGACGTCCACTCTGCGCGGACGGCCGCGCCGCGCAACATCAACGTCACTTGGGGGAGAGGGTGGGACAGAAGCTGATGGAACCTCAGTGAGGTCAATCACCTCCTCGCCCCCATCCTCCACCCCAAGCTCCTCCCTTTTACCCTCCCTAGCAGACCAACACTCAGACACATATGATCCAAACAACACATCCAACTTTGGAGGGGGACGCAACGCTGTAACCCCTAACAACGCAGCAAGCCTAAAGTTACTGCGGAAGCGCGACTTCCCCTGAAAAAACTTACAAAACAATCGTGATTGATCCACAGGCGACATATCATCCCAACCCTGCCGCACAGAGCCCTCCCGCTCCCGCCCAAGCAACACATCCTCCACCACAACCTCACCGCCTACGACCTCACCACCCTCCTCACTCCCTCCATCCCCCTCAGCAGCCCCCACAGCCATGCCACCGAGCCTCTGCATACTCAGCAACAGCTGCTTACGTCTCCCCTCATGCATGGGGCAATCCCATAAGAAGTGCGCAAGGGACTCATTGACATCATCATGACAACAGAAGCAGCGAGGGGACATGCCACTGACCAACTTGCTGCGGTACAACCGAAGGCGGTTGTTGCAGCTGAGCAACCTTCTCCGAAGCAGATTATAATGCGCATCATCAAGGGCTACCCATCTTGGGAACTCCTTAGTTCCAAAGATTTGTCTTAGGATGACTCGCAGGCCATCAGTAAGATCGCTGCCTGCCTCTCGCTTGTCCCACATCAGTTGCTGCACCATCTTGACGTCCTGCTGAAGGGCCCACTTGTCCACAGTCAAAAACCAACCCTCGAGGTCCTTCTCTGAGCTATTTAGGAGCTCCTGAAGCCCTTGTTGTAGATCCATTGAGTCCCTGATAGCGCCTTCGGCCTCCGCAGTCCAGTCGGATTTGACTTGAGATGCGATGACAGGAAATCGCTTCTCCGGTAGAACACGCAGCCGTCCATAGAACTTCAGTTGCGCCGCCCGCCGCAAACGCTCCGCACTCAAAGAGCGCGCCAGAAAGAGTGTAATCCACTTGCTTGTCTTAGGGCTGATGCCGAGAATCATCCTCATGGGGCGCAGCATTGCTGCCTCCAGCTTGGTGAGCTGCGATACGGGGGCACGCCAGACATCGAAGGCGTACTTCAGCTTGGCCCCCACAAGTTGATTCCAGCACATGAGACGATACCTAGCTTGTATCTCACCTGCACACCACAAAGAGTACCAACCTGCGGTGGCGACTTCAGTGACACGCGTAGCCCGCAGGGCCTGCTCCTTCCACTTCAGGTCGTCGGTGATAACCACTCCCAGGTACTTGTACTGACTGGTGACACAAAGCTTCTGGCCGCGAAACCACACCACGGGCTCACCTCGCTCCCTGATACTTGGTCGTTTCGCCTTGCTCGACATGTAAATGGGCATGATTTCCGTCTTGCCGGGCTTCAAGTTGACTTCCAGCCGGTAATCTTCCGCAAACTTGGCCACAACATTGACCATCTTCTGGAGCTCGGTGCGACTGTGAGCGATGAGGGCCACGTCGTCCGCGTATAGAAGTGCCTTGATGTCGTTCAGCCGCTTCACATCCGTGATCTTGAGGGCACTCGCCAGCCGATCACACAGCTCATCCATAAAGACGTTGAAGAGTGTGGGAGAGAGAGGGGACCCCTGTTGGACGCCTCCAGTACTTCGGGGGTGAGTGCTCCATCAACTAGCACTTGCGACGAAGTCTGCTCGTAGCACCTGCGTAGCGTGCGCCAGAACTTGCCCCTTACACCCAGCTTCCAGAGCCTCTCAAATAGACCATCTCTCCAAACAGACGGGAAAGCCTTGCGTAGATCGACGAACAGGACATACGACTCCCGCTTCTGCTGCTGACGCCCCTTCAACCTCTGCCAAAGGGTAAAGACCTGATCCGTAGTGCGACGCCCCGGGCGGAAGCCTCCCTGCTCTGGACGTAGCTTATCCGGGCCATCCACGAAGAGCGTTAGACGAGTAGCTAATAAGGACAGATACAGCTTACCAAGGCAACTAATAATCGAGATATCCCTCCAGTTGTCAGGATCCGTAGGATCCCCACCCTTGGGGATATTGACGATGATTCCCTTGCCCCAAGCTTTTGGAGTCCTCTCGGCTTCTCGAATCCAGTTGAAGTACTGCGTTAAGTAGCCATTGATGTAGGCGCCGCCATACTTGAGCATCTCGTTCTTCACTTTGTCCTCGCCACAAGCTTTGTGGTTATTCAGGGCACGTTGCCTTGTAAGCGTGAACGGCTTGTCCAGCTCTTCGCAAGTGTCTTCACCTACTTCGTGCTCCTTCATAGCCCGGGCCACCTCATCTCTGAAGCGATCGTTCCAGTGGAACTGCCGCTTAGCTTCGGCTTCCTCCCACTCCAGCGAGCCTGCTTCTGCACAGCACTCCACCACAACAGCCGCACTTGCCGGATTTTCCCGTGGCTTCACCGAATTTCTCCGAAATTCCTCCCACCGAGCGACCTTTTCCGGCAGCGTACACGCCAGTGAGCCATCCTCCCTTTGCACCGGCGCGGAGACCTTCGTTCTGCGTGCCCCGCCAAGCCGCTTCGCGAGTAGCCAAAAGCGCTTTGAGGATTGTTCGCGTTGACATTTGACCGCTTCTTCCTGCACTTGCTTGAAGGAGGCGGACTTCTTGGCCCGAGTTGCCTTCCGAATTTGCTTGCGGAGCCGTAGCCAATTCAGACGGGCTTCCGCATTCGATTCATCCCTCCTGTATGCTGCGTAGGCCTCCCGGCGCTGCTGAATGAGCTCCTTTAGCTCCCCGTCGAACCAATTGTTGGTGAAACGGGGTCGTATACATCTGGAGCCAAGGACCCGGTGCGCCGCCATTCGGAAGGACTGCGCCACTCGCTCGGTGACGTCATCTACCACCCGTTGGCTGTCGGCACCACCCGATAGGTCAAGCTCAGGCAGCTGATGCACTCCAAGCTTCTGTAGGCAATGCTGGAATACGTCATCGAACTTGTCGCGTAGATAATCCAGCGCTTGCTTCGCAGCGTGATCATTACCCGAGACACCAGCACCAATAAGCTTATCAACACGAAAGGACCTGTAAGGTTTCGCAGCCCGCTTTGGCCGGCGCTGGCCGCTCCACGTCAGTTCGGCCCATACTGCCTTGTGGTCCGTATCAAGATCATCTTCGCATACTCCGAACTTTGCTCCAGATGCCAAGCCAGGCGACGCGCAGATGTAATCGAGGAGGTGCTTGCCTGTGCCCATGCCGCGCTGCTCACGCCGGGACCACCAGTAGGACCCTTCCACTGGGCACGAGAAGCCGCTCAGATTTCGCAGGCCCGTAGCGACGAGGACAGCCGCGAGTCTCTTGCCGTTCTCCGAACGTACCGGTGCTCTATCATCGACCTCCCCGTGTTGACCGACGATGCCCTCCTCTTTTCGGCTGCATGCCGGCCCGAGCTTCGCGTTGGCATCCGCCACCGTGACCACAAGACCTTTGGCTCCAAAAAAAGCTATAGCTGCCTGCCAGGCCGCATACGCCTCTGACGACTCTTCTTCCTGCGTTTCCTGGGGAAAGTAGCCGTTGCCCACATAGATATCCTGAGCGCCGGTAACACCCGAGGCGATACGCAGCCACACTTGCTGCCGGTGGTCGACGGGGGACACC